>CABFWB010001428.1:0-12429 GCA_902151455.1 Timema bartmani
TAACGATAATAACATGGAGGGAGGTCTACTGTTCATAGAACTACTAGTAAGACTGTAGTAACGATAATAACATGGAGAAAGAGAGTTTGCGAAATGACCAGCCTCTTCTAGCTTTGGCCACCAACACTTGCCAAAGCACGAAATATATAATATAGATTTTTTTTATCTAGAATACTTTCGGTTATTTCCTATCTAGTAAATTCTATCTTCTTTTCTATTCATCGTCAAGTTTAAAATTACTTTAAGCTCTACCTTGTCTGAGGAGGAGGGTGTCAGTCATGGGTGCCTTGGTCCACACTCGTAACTCACCCAAGCCCCAGAGGTTGAATTAGCTTGTTTTGGGTATGGATAAGTTAGGATAGAATTCGGTTTTGTCACACTATTCAGAACTTTAGGCACGGGCCAGGTAGTCTTGGTCAATTTTAGCTTTGGCTAGCCAGAACGCGAATCATAATTCCTCAATTTGGCTGGACCAGCTGACCAATGTGCGAAGAGTCCGACCAATACGCGAAGTGTCTGGTTTCGGACTTTGATTAGAACATTTGTTTTTATAAATAGACACAAATAACTTAAAGTATACAATTACGAACTAAAGGATATTACAATATAAAAATACAAACATGGAATTCGGACGTAAGCTATTTTACTGTGTTAAAAAAAACATTATGTTATTTGAATAGTGACGTTATTCCTTGTTATATTACTGCAGGATTACAGGAATCAAGAAATATAATCATTCAAACAAATCATATTTACAAGAAACTTAAGATTTAATTCATGATTTTCTCTAATATTTTAACTTCTTTAGTCTCCTTGAAGTTTTAAAAACTAATAATTTGTCTATCACCAATTATTATTTTCCTTGACATAAAAAGCGGATCGTTCTTTTATCAGGATTTTATGTTTATGTAAATAAATAGCTATTTTTTATAAATATGTTTCAAAATGCAAAGTGTCCCATACCAAGCCAAAATAATTATTATAATTTTATCTTATATTTTATCTTACTGAATGTGTAGACAACACCAAACTTAAACATTTAGATTGGGAAAATATCTTGTGTCATTTTAATTTATTTGGGATTTTTTAAATAATATTTTAATGCATTTATACTTTCTCAGGTTGTTTATATTTCTTTAGCATATCTTACTCTATTTGTCTTTATCCAAGCTGTTTTATAAATCACTTTTAGTTTGTTGTGTTATATTCAAGAACATAAGATTTAAATTGTGAGGCTATTCAGATTAAATATCATTATTTAATGACAACATATTTTAATAATTGGTATAAGCTTCATAAACCAGTCAAGTAAAGATTTTATAAATATAACTAAGGATGAAGGTTAAAAATCTATACAATGTCAATGCCACGCAATTTGGTATAAAAAATATATAATTTTTTAGAAAAGAAATATGATACAATGAATATTGATAAAAGTGTAGTTAAATTCGTTGAAGATAATCATAAAACATATTAAAACTATATAAAGGTAAATGACAATCAAATAACGTAAACTAATTGTTAAAGTACGCTGAAACTTTATCAAATATATTGGTTAATATGTGGTGAATATTTATTTAAAATTGAAATATTATGTTATTGTTAAAAGCCTTGCTCCTTTGTCCAAAAGTGGTAATGTGACAAGAACCTTAATCAGGAAAAACTAGAAAAGATAGAAATATTTAAAGTAAGCCATTGAAAAAATGATATATGATCATATAAAGTACAATTAAGTTAATATGATTATTGAAGTTTGGTGGCAAGTAGGAAAAAGATTAGAACATGTGTCACCATGTGAACATGTGATGTGAAGAAAAATGAGCACTTCACAACATAATCGAGCTATAGTTGTAATTAGTATTTAAAATTAATTAAAAAAATTCCCATCATTTCAACTAAATTTAAATAATTTTTAAAATTTGTATTGTATAAAACAATTGTTTTATTTTCTCATGTGAATATTTGAAGTAAAATACTGCTTGAGCAGGTAACAAATAAAATCCATGTATAGTCCATAGCAGTGACCTCCGTAAAATGAAGATTGACTCGATAGAAATAAAATGCGATATTCCTCATCTTTTAGATCTGACGAGAAGCCTTGAAACGTCTATAAATCACTCGAATCTCAATAAACTGCTCCAATCTATTTGTAACAAGATAGAGTAGTGACTCCCACATAAGATAGACCCGTTCCCCCATGATACACAGGAAATAGACCCAGTTTAGGGTCATATTAATAAACACAACCTTACTTTGTTTGAACTGTGCAAACATCGTCTTCAGGACATGCGTAACAAAATGTCATCTTGACTTTCGAATAGAGTTGGGTTGAATCCGCTATTTTACGAATGCAAATCTCGTATTCAAATACCCAATTTATAAATTATTCAAAATAGCTTAAAATCGCTCAAAAACGCTTAAAATAATATTTTTCACTAAAAAGTGGTAAAAAATGTATTTGACCTCTAAATAAGTCAAAAGAATTCGAATCCGAACGTTGGAGTGATTATGAACACAAGAATAAATATAAATAGAATAATAGAAAATTCAAATAATAACTAATTGTTATTATTCTTTTTTATAAAACATTCATTTTAAAATTCAAACATTCAGTTAAGTGTTAAATTACTGGTCTGGGTCCTGGTTGTTGAGTTCATTATATAATTATAATTAGTTCTGAAGCACCAATAAAGATTAATAGAGTTCTAAAACAAATTTCACCCGAAAAATAAAAAAAATATATATGAGGATTTGAGTTTCAAACCCGAAATTTTCTCGAATATCCTTAAGGATTCAAGGGCTTTAAAGCCCCATCCCTATTATTAGCTATTATGTTTTGTGCCACGTCTTACTGCTAGGGATGTGACATGGAACATATTCTGTTTCGGAAAATGTTAAATATTTATTATCTGGAAAAGATTCTAGATTTTTAAACAGAAAAATGTAATCGAAATAACCGAAATTTAGTTTCTACAAAATATGTCAACAACAGAAGAATTATTATAAAATGAGTTCCAATGAGGCAATACCAATCTTCACATGATAGCAACGCGGCATACTACCCAGTCCGCTTATGCGCTTATTTAATAACTACGTCAATGGGTTAGGGGTGAGGAAGGTGAAATTTAGAGAAAGTTTTAACTGCATTTGCGTGGAGAGAGAGTGAGAGAGAGCGAGAGAGTGAGAATCAATTTAGTAAACATCACCTTCAGTAGACCCGACTGAGTTTCGAACCTCGATCTCCCTGTCATAGGCAGTATAGTCCACTGCGATAGTAACGCCTTAGATAATGTGCCCACTGAAGCCGTTAAACCATCTATTACACAGCAGCCTCAGTGCACCTCGCTGGATTCGATCACCAGCCTCCCTGCCATCAAACTATTTGAATTGTCGACTGATGCCGTGAGTGTAGTATTAATCTCGAGTCCTTCCCTTGGATAGCTAAAAACAAAATGTTACAACGAGTGTGTGTTTTATTTATATACGAGTAGCGAAACCTATTTTAAATACCCCAATACCTGCATCGTGGAGTTGTAGACCACAAATCAGGATTATTTAGTCTAGTTTCCCCAAGATGAGGAGGAAGTTAGATGTTCATTTCTCAGTTGATGGACTAAAAAAGCATATTCAATTAGTTTCTCCCAAGATTCCTCCACTAAAAGTAATGTAACTCTTTAAAACAATGTACCTCCCTCATTCACCTGGAGCAACGATTAGGGACGGGTAGTTGGTTAAACGGGGTGCACTAGAAAAATATCCAAATCTAGTCTACTACGAGAGTGGTGCGTTAGACCACAGTCACCAGAGCGGGTAATGGATAATTAAATAAATGTATCTAAATCCCGGCTTATTTCTGCTGAAACAATCTATTTTTTTTAAACATTCAATCAGAATTTATTATCTTTAAAATGTTGAAATTCCCAATTTTCCCCAGGTTTTCTAGACTAAGGTATATATACATTCCCATTTTTACTTTCTCATACCAAGAAAAAGTATTACAATCGTGAACAAAATCGATCTTGAGATTATGACAAAATTTTACGTTTTATGTAAACACAAACCCAAAAAAGTGGATTTTACATTTCTGTCTGTCCGTACCTGGACATGGATTCAAATTGGTTTGATAGATTTTGTTTGGACTTAATATTTCGATTTACTAGGTCTATACGACAAATTATTTTACCCTAGCTCTTCCATAAGGGTAGTTTACTCATGAGTGATTTTTTTGAATTTCCAACTTTTCTAAAATTGCTCTAATGATTTTGTTTAAAATACATATCTAGGGTTTGTTTGTCATGACAAATATCACTATATACTTGGTTTTTGGGCAAACATTTGTTGAAAGATAGTTTACTGATGACTGATTAAAAAAACCACTTTAAATACTTAAAAAATGGCTCTAACGATTTGGTTTTAAATGAGTATCTTCGGAGTTTTTGAAATGAAAAATATACCTGTATACCTTGTTTTGGGTAAAAGTTTGATAAAGGGAAGTGATTTTTGAAAATTGGAATTATTTTGAAAATGGTTATAAAGATTTTGCTTAATATTTATCTGGGAATGGTTTGACTTGAGCATTACAAATAGAGCTGTATACTTGTTTAGGAGGGGTGGAAGGTGGTTTTAAGGGGCAATTTCACTATGAGTAATTTACTAATCACTGTTTTTAAAATTTTAAAATAAAAAAATGGCTTTAGCGATTTGGTTCAAAATTATTATCGGGAGACTATTATACATATCAATAATAATGCATCTTTATTTATCTAAAATAAATTAATTTAAGGGTAATTTACTTACAGTAAATTATAGAAAGTTTGAAGGTTTTCTAAATTGACCTTGAAGATTGAATTCAAAATGAGAATTTGTGAATAGTTTTTCATTATAAATAACAATACGTTTTTATTTTTACAAATACAAATAATTTATTTTTGAAAATTTAAACTTTGTTAAATATTTTTTATAAAGTTATAAGTGTGATTAACGAAATGATATATTTGTTTTTACGAGTAAAACTTATTTATGACTAGCGATCTAAAAATCTATTTTTTGATTATTTTTTTTCGAAGATATTATACATAATATGAGGAAGTTTGTTCGATTGTGTTGTACCATTTATTTTATATGTAAAACCATGAATAAAAATATCATAATTTTCCTTTTTTCTACTAATATTTTGGCACAAGGATGATAAAAAAAATTGCTTGAATTAGGGATAAAACTAATAGCTTCCATTTCTTTAAGCTCTTTACTTCGTATTTCAGAGATTATTGTAAAAATATTTGAAAATTCTATCAACCTTTAATAATTTCTTTGACTTCTTGACTTTTTCTTTCTCTTACGAATTCCCTCGACTCTTTCAGGTCCACCCTGTTTTTCGTGTACTTACCTTAATATAAACCCTTCAAGGCTCAACTTGGGGAAGTCAACTTAATGAGCCTTTAACATATACAGCATAGTCTAATAAAATTATGCTTTAGAAGAGGTTAAAGCCAATTTAAATATTTAATTCAAAGCACAACAAGAAAGTATTTAATAGCAATTCCAGGTTTTTAATTTTATTACGGTGGATATTAGATTAAATTAACATGTTTCATTCGATAACCCTAACTTTGGGCTTTTCTATGTGAGTAAAATAAGGGATATTCAGATTCTATTAAAATTTAAGGGAATATTAAAAAACATACATTATATTAATACTCTTGTATATACACAATGTAAATGGACTACCTAGTATATAAAACATCTTTGATAAACATATATTAATAAAATTTGAAACAAATTAATATACTATTTTTAGCACTGCGTATTACTACCCAGTTGGATTATACACTTATGTACTAATTACTCTAATGGTTTTAGGGATTAGGAAGGTTATATTTATAGGAAGTGTACCAGAATTTGTGCGAAGGGAGAGTGAAATGCAATTTTGAAAAAAAGTACTCCCAACCGAGATACGAACCTCACTCTCCCTGTCATCGTCAATCTAGTCCACTGTGAGAATAGCGATTTAGATCACGTGGTCACAGAAGCGGGTCTAATTAATAAAATATTCATAACATAATATTCACTCTCACATTCTTTCAGGAAAGAAAAGTCACATACATTTTGAGAAAGTCAACTACCCAATGTTGCCAACTAACATCGTATATTAATGTTGTGGTAACAACCACACGCGCAAGAATGGAAATACTTCCGTAAAATAAGCCTGCGATTGTCTCAGCATGCTATCCTTTCAACGTTCCGATGTAGAACTAACTTGGCTGGCCGATTACAGTGTAAAGACTTAGGGACTGTAAGGAGAACACGAGGAACAATTCTGACACTCTTTGAACTCCTTTTTGTAACAAAATTATGAATTAATATCGTCATTACTCAAAATTGTATTACTGATGGTGACAGGTTATATATACTACAAGTGTTATTAAGGGGGAGAGGGGGCCCTTAAGATAGTCACAGTTGAAGGAGACCTCCCCGAACCCCTTTGTTCTGGAGTCACTGATTGAAATCCAATGCTACTATATTTGTTTTATGCACGTATTCATATTAAGAAAACAGTTCGATTTAAAGCGTTTTAAAGGCCTCTTCAGCGCGAGAGTTTGATAACAGGATTGGCGCTACATTTATTGGTAAAATGTAGAATGCAGCGTTATTTGCCACCCTACCATATATTTCCTTATATTTTTCTAATTTGTAAATATTTTACCATTTATTTTTGTTTTAAATGCTGTACTTCAAAGTTCGTCCGCAGCATAACGCGCTGTGTTGCCATGCGCGACAAAATCATACTATTTACATCCATTCACAATACAAATGAAGGAATATCGTCTAACACGGTTTAAAATAATTAAAATAATGAATTTTGAGCTAGTAATCACTTTTTGAAGACGATTGGTATCTTCTTCCTCGGCGTCATTTTAACATGAAGAAAAATCTGTGTGGCTCCTAGCTAAATTTATTTTTAAAGTGGAACAATGGCTTGAAAGTAAAGTTTAAGTACACAAATGGAAAGTTAAGTGTCTGGGGACGAACCAAAGATTGTTTATTAATTCTTTAAATGGTGGAGGAGTTGGAAAATAATAAAAGGAAACCAATTTTAGAAATTAGTGCTGTTTCAACATGGACGAATTTATTGGTTAGACCCAGCCAAATCTTCAACTTAATTTTTTTTTCTCTCTCCTTTTTTTTTCATCAAGAACCCAGGATTTATGTAAAAACTTTCAGAAAAAGACTAAATATTTTCAGACTCTGTATCTATTCCAGAGCATTAATTATTATTTAATTTTATGTCAAAATATTAATTCTATTGATTTTTTTTCTCTTTCCTCAACAACACTACAATTTTTTTTTTCTTAATCAAAACTTTAATTGTATATATATATTTAGTCTCTATTATTTTTCTCTTACTCTGGTATTATATATTCTAAACTTCTAAATTTAATCATGTTTGGAGATTATTATTTTAGTTGATTAATTTTTGTTTAAGAATAGATGTACTACTCGGAATTTCATAGGTAGGATTGGGATGTGGTATCAATGAAACAATAATATTAATAACCCTAAAAATATCAATTGTTATTTTTTATTGTAGTTTAAATTAGTACATTTCACTCAGTGATCCCGTTTACTTAAACTGTTCATGTTTTATTTGGACTCTTGTAGAGATTTACAGCACACCATTGTTGTAGGTAAGGTAGTTATTATTAACATCGCATCATCTAGAAAGTGTTCCAGAGCACACCCAGTTGTCTCGAGTGTTGAGAGTCGTCGTGCTACTATCAGAGTTAGTCGAGATAAAGGCATTTATTATTATTATTATTATTATTATTTTCTCTTGGTTCCTAGGAGTGGCACCCGATACACATAATTTCAATCATCTAGACGTTACCTTTTGATGTGTTAATACATGTAAAAAACTTATATTTTTACTAGAAGAAATATCATCTAGGCGTTCCACTCTTTCCCCATATTAAATACTTTTATCTAGAACATATTTGAATTAAAAACTTACAAATGAGAAGTGACGCAGTGTCGGGCGTACAAACACTAGAAACTACAACTGAATTAAACAGTTGAGGATGGATATTAAGCTTTATAATCCCCCTTTTAAGTCCTGAACTCCCATTGAATGGATATTAAATTGTCTATAATTTCTCACACCTTAGCCCGATCTATTCAAACGTTGGCTGTTGCACTTATCCACGGGTAAAACAAAGACCGACCACTCGGGGGGGCGGGCTTATGACAAGAGGTCATTAAACTGAAAGACAACAGACCGGAGAGATGAGAGGGGTGGGGAGTAGAGGAACACATTGTTTCTAGAAGTTTTCACGGTAATTGTGAGTGGTCAAGCTCCAGGCATTCCAACTACACTGGTTATCATTCCTGAGGGAACTGCGTGGCTCCGCTGCCATTATATTGTTTTATTGTGATCAATCTTCTCTTAAATACACAGGGTGTATTTTAATTGGTGTGGTTTGGTGTGAATTTTAGGGGTGTATTCCCGTCGACCAAACATTCAGACAAGTTCATATAAGCATGGGTCTAGAAACGTATAGTTTCTGAGGTAGGAGGAATTTTATTGTTCAATTAATAAGCAATCCAACAGAAGAAGTAACACAATTATTCAAAATAAAGTTTAACAGAAACAAACAAAAACACAAAAAGACAGAAAATGTTGTTACAAAAATTGTTCAAAATAGTGTCCTGCTTCGAACCCGCCTTCCATGCTTTGTCGTACTCTGTTTAATAATACACATGGAGTTTTACGTATTTTCTCACATCTATTTACGATAAGTTCTTAAAACCTCCACATCAGACACAGGAGTTGAGTAAACAATGGACTTTATATGTCCTCGGAGATAAAAATCCATTGGGCTCAAATCTGGTGACAAAGCAGGCCATTCAATGGATAGCTTTAGACACAACTTTGTATGAACTGTTTGGTTGCTGGGAATATGCCCCTAGATTATTTGACATCAATTAAAATACACCCTCTATATAGGACAGGTTTCGTAACACTGGCTTAGCATTGTTGCCAGTAGATCCTTCTTACCTCAGCACACCACCTTCAGACATAACTAAGAGCGAGGAAATCTGGCAACAGTCTGAGAAGGAGCGAACATACCTACAGTTTTCACACAGAGGTGATATTGAGTGTATGTTGGTATTCTGGTTCTGATTGTGCACAACTATTTGCTGGTAGACAAGTCACACCTTGAACACAGTTGTTGCACCCAGTTTGAAAACACGGGCTACATTCCCTCTTTCAGGAGTCCTTATTGACGATACTAATCAAAATTAGAAATAAATCACTGCGTTTCTTACTTTACAATGATATATTAACAACAATAGGAGTCCAGGGTAGCTTAATAGTTGGTTGGTATAGGTTAATGAGTTGAGGCTAAATATTATTTAAATAATTACATTGTATTTTATGTGTGTATATATAAATTAGCTACCATTAATTTGTTTAGTTCATCCAAGCTATTAAAAAAATTGTGTTTTGTTACATCAAGCATTAATCTAAGATTCTGATATTTCATCCAATACATGTTATTTCATCCAATACATGTAATGCTACGAGATTAGTTCTGCATTAAATAATAAAAATACATTATTATTTTTAATGTGTTTACGATTTAGTGGTAATTTTAAAATATTTTAGTCAAAACTTTTGATATTAACTAAACAGATTTAAAATATGTCACTAAACATTGACAAAATAACGTTTTAAATTATAACCTTTATATTTGCGTGACAAAAAGTATTTGAGTTAAGAGTCAATTCAACAATAATTATTTATCAAAATTAGGAAATAAATATTTTAAAATATACTTTGTTGGAAACAAAACAATTTCACAATGACACATTTAAAAAATGATTAGTGTTTTTATATTTTATAGCAGGGGTAGGCAACCGTTTAATCTTGTTGTGCCGAAGTAATATTACAAAGTCACTCAGCGTGCCGACAAACCTGAGCCCATCCAAATAGTTTATGTTTTTATAGTCAACTAGTACAACTATTAAAACAAAATATTTAAGTTGACTTTGTAAAATGTAAATTTAACATGTTTCTAAATCGAATACATTAAATAACTTTTGTTTCTTGAATCTTTAATATTTTAATGTAAATCAGATAATTCAGAATAAATACAACAATTATAAATGTGTTTTGCAAAATATAAGTTCTAAAGGCATTATTTTGAAATTTTGAAACAAAACAATTGAATAATTGAATTATAAAACACGTTGTTAATTAAAATTATCACTCGCATTAATGGTATTAATTAAAATTAAATGTTTTATATTATTTTTATTCAAATCGCTCAGTGTGCCATTGAAAATAGTTCCACGTGCCACTAACTGCACTCGTGCAATAGGTGGCCGACCTAGCTTTATAGCTACACACGGTATCGTAAAAATTATAATTGAATTCGTGATTTGTTTGTATGTCGACGTGTCATGACCCCCTAAAACAGAATAAGTGGCTCTCCCAATATCAACTGTCCGTGTGTCTGTCTGTCTGTATCTCGACCTAGAAACGAAACCATTTAACAGAGCGGGCTTAAGAGCGTTCGTTCATCATAGCAGGCCCAACTCAGCTCCCGGCTCGCGCGAGGTATTATGGGAGTAAATTGGGAAAAAAAGAAAACTCCTACGATTTGCCAAAAATGTGTGCAGTGCATTCGTATTTGAATAATTACTCGAAATTTTCCGCGGTGACGATGGGGGACAAAGTGACATAATTTCTTTTTAATAACTACAGTAAGTCCCTATTATGATAAAATTAAGATTTGTGCACTGTGCTTATCTGTGAAGCCTTTCTAAAATAGTTAAAAAAAAACCCAGCCTTTTCAATGCAGCATCCATCCAAACATAATTTAATATTTCAACAATATTCTGTTTTAGGAACATTTATTAACTCTTTAGATCCATTAATGTTCAATCAGAAATTACCCACGTGCAATAGTGTTCATGTAAATTTACGATTTCTAGCTGACTGTACCACAGAGTTGATTGGTATGTGACGCACGCTCTTAAACTTTGTATTTAGGATTTTCATGAGGTTCCCGTGAGGAGTTTTTGGAACTAGATATCTAATCATAGAATTAAGGATAGTTTACTCAAGGGCAAAAAGAGAAAATCTATTTTCTCAAAACTAGATCTAATTATATTAACTAAATTTCATATCTAGGCATTAATTGACGGTACAAACAAAATTGCAACTTTCATTTTACCATGAAAATAAGTTAAAGGGTACTTTACATATGCAGAAATGTCTAATTTTGATAATCTCCTACTATTTGAGATACTAAACATTGTCAAGTTGTAGTATTATTAAATATAAACATCTTGTATTTGAAATGTATTCTTATAAAACGAGTAGTTTCTAAGCTATAAGCAAATATATATACATTTATGGACATCTTTGAAATTGAATGTTATGCGCTTTGGCAGATAGAGATGTTCTTCTTTTCTCAATGTTTCAGTAACAGTGTATATTATTTCATTTATGCTCTTTGCTAGATTACTTCTGGGAAAATTGTGTGTTTTTTCGTCTCACAAATCTTAATAGTTTTTTAAAAACCTGTCTCTGTTTTAAGATAGAAAAGAAAATCTGTGAGATGCACCGTACCATTTATTTACTTTATTTTTTCAATATATTTCTATACCAATATTTATGATTTGATTTATGCTCTTAGGTGAAATATGATATTCATTTTATCGACCCCGGTGGTCCTGGGGCTAAGAGTTCACCTCAGGACCCGATGCGTAGATTCAAACTCAACTGGAGTCGATGGATTTTTCTTGAGCGATAAAAATCCGTAGCACAACTTCCTTCGGAGAGGAAGTAAAGCCGTCAGTCCCTTGTCAATTGTGGCAGGTAAAAGAACACTGTAAGGTTTGTGAAAATACCTTTCTCGACAAAATTGGTAGGACCTTTCACTCTCGTTCATAGAAATGCTCGTGTGCTGATATAATCAGTCGGTTCATAAAGTGTACGTAAAATACCCTTTCTCCCATTATTCTTCCAAAATAATACCTTTCTATTATCTTATGATCAATCTCAGGAAACTATTTTGTTGTCTATGGAATGCGGTCTGTGCACTCAGTTTAGTGTTGGGCCTTTACACATCAACTGGTTACTGTTTAGTTTAATATATTTTATTTATTTATTGCCATCATTGTTTTGGGATTATTTTATATATTCTTTTTTCATATTTTGTAAATAATATTTTCCTGCGCGGGGACATGAGAAGTACCTCCCAGTTTCCAACCTACAAATGAATGGCTCTATTATAAGAAAGAGAATGAGACATTCTATGCGGGGCTCCTCACAATATTAAAAAAAAGTGAATACTACTTTTTTATTTGTATCCTAATAAAATATAAAAATATGACGTTTGTTTGCAAGCAAAAAAAAAAAAA
>CABFWB010001428.1:12445-61346 GCA_902151455.1 Timema bartmani
ATCTGTATTCCATACAAAAACATTTTCCGACACAATGTATTAAGATTCAGTTGCCAGTTTTGGGTTGCGCCTGGATTTATGTTACTCCCGCAACTTGCGAGCACATGGTATTGCCTACTTGCTCTAGCTAACGGCGCTTGCCACGAGAAAGTCGTAGGGAGGGATGTTTGGACAAGAATTTGAAGAGGCAGATGGGGAAACATTCTCAAAACATCTTTTGAGCCAAATAATGTTTGTTTACATATCCTTCCTTCCATAACAATCAAACTTAGGAGCTAATTTCAAAATAGCACTTAGTGATGTTTTCATTAACGTTCATTGTAAATTCTAATCAAACGTAGACAAAAATAACAATAAACATACACATTAAAATAGTTTATATTCCCAATATAAATTTGTTGAATAGCTTTATTTGTGTGCAACAAAATGTACGAGCAGGAAATGAAATATCTGGGATCGTGGATGTTACAATTGAATAAGAGGTGACTGTTTCAGACATATACAGACAAGGCTCGAACTAATATACTTTAGATCTGGGATCATCATTTCTAAACACTAGTATTTTGAAATGTGAATTACAACTGAAATAATCTTGAAACTGTAATGAAAACAGAATGAAATATTATATTTTTGTCAGTCAGCCACCGACTAATTAATAATTAGATAATTAATATTGCCATGATGATGGTAGTCATAATAATAATAATAAAATAATAATATACGAATATAATTAAAAGGTTAAATCATTAATTTTTCATATTCTATTATACTTAATAAAATGATACCATTTAAAGGTATTGACTGGAAAACCTAGTGGCAAGAGACCAGGGGCAATATCTAGAGGCAGATGGGAAAATAACAATAGAATGAACCTGAAATAAAAATGTCTAATGAGATAGATTGGATAGAATTAGCTCAAGCTATGGACACGGTTTAATGAGATAGACTGAATAAGTTTAAGATAGGGATATGCTATTATTAGGTGGATTAGATAAAACTATCCTTTGATAAGGATAGGTTATGAGGTGGATTGGATAGAAAGATCTCATGATATGGATAGGGTGTAATGAGGTGCATTGTATATGACTATCTATGCCAGGGATAGGTTGTAATGAGATTGCTAAGATAGGTTTAGCTCAAGATAGGGTGATAGGTTGTAGCTTACAACTAAATAATAATAATACACAAAAAAATTAAAATAAACACTATCAATATTAACAGCAAACGATGTTAAAGTTGAAGTATTAAGAATTAATTTAGAGGTAAACCTAAAGTCAAACAAACACACACATGCTACATACTCACACTCCAATATGATTTTAATAATAATTTAGACCGACCGGTAGCTACTTATTTAATATTAATTATTTATATCGAATAAATCTTGCGTGTTTCAGGAGTGGTGCGGTGGAGCGGGATGCCGGCTAGGAAGGGGCTGCTTGCCCCCCAAAACACTTTCCTAGATACCATCGCCACACGGTTCGATGGCACACGTGAGTACAGTGACAGATTTATCACACATTACCTGCACACGCTCTTTTTGGGAACAATATTATTACTTTATTTCGACACTTCAGGAAAATAAATTACTGTTCCTAAAAGAAAATATAGCTCGATATGTTGATGCGGTCAACGTTTCATTAACCCTTGAAGCCGAATAAGTGATTTTTCGATGCCGTCTGTCTGTCTGTTCCTGGAACTAGAGATTAAAACATATTGGCTATCAGAGCAATATTTAGTATCTAGGGTTTCCATAAGTTTCTTAAAACATATTTTATTTTTATAACCATCTTAGTATAAATGGAAAACTGTTAAAACAGGTGAATGATTTTGTGTATCGGTGACCTGGTGGTCTAAGGGTAAGGTGTCAGACTTCTGTGCTGGGGGTCTGGGGTTCAATCCTCGGTCCCAGCACAGATTTATCTGATTGCCAAACCCTTCCTTCACCTCTGACAAGACGTGTATTAATCACAACTTGTGAATGTGAGGAATGCCAGGCCTCCACCGTGGTTCGGATTCCACGTTAAACTGTAGGTCCTCCATTTCATCTCACAATCACCCTACCATTACACATTAGCGTAAGTGCGTACAACCCGAACGGGTAGTAAGACGCGGTGCTAATAATAATAATTTTGTGTATCTGGGCAGAATGTTCTGTAAAAATGGAAGGGATACATGTGGGTGAATGCATCTCTGAGAGTAGTTGGCTGTATGGGGACTATTGCAAAGAATAAAGTAATTTAAAAAGAGGAAAATATGGCAATATATAAAAGTGTGTTAACGCCAACATTATTTTATGGATGTGAAGCATGGGTTTGTCGGGAGAAATACAGGAGCAGGGTGAATGCGGTTGGAATGAGATATATAAGAAATGTTTGTAGAAAAACTCGTATGTACACAGTCAGTAATGAATGGGTGCTGAGGGAGTGGGATTTGAAAGGAAATCCAATAGGTTAATGTGAAAGAAGCATCTTACGTTGGTTTGGGCACGTTGAAAGGATGAGTGTGGATCGAGTGACGAAGAAAATATATGATGGGAGAATGTGTGGATCAATAGGGAGAGGTAGGTCAGTGATGTATATCAATGTGTGAAAATAGAAATATTAATAATTTTAAAAATAAAATAGCATGTATGACTCGGTGTAAGGAGGTTGTTGAAGCGAAGGGGTTGTACAAGGATAGGGAGGTGTGGAGAAATTAAGAGAGGATGCATTAAGTAAGTATTTTTTTATCTATATTTAAATTTCTTGTCCGCCACGTAAGGGAACGGCGTGAATAGGTACGTGTGTGTGTATCTTTATAACTCTAAAATTAATGATATTTAACATACGGGAGAAAAGAGATAAAAGTATTTTTTTCGAAATAGGTTCTTATGATTATGATACAAGGAAATCATATCTAGGCACCATTTAGTACCACAAAAAAAATGCTGATCTTGTTTTCTCATGCAAATTATTTTGAGGGGTAGTTAATATAAGAGTAAATTTCCAATTTTAATCATATCTTTTCAAAGCTGTGTGGTGTGCTGTGCCTTTTATTTTTGCTAAAAAAATTGTAGGAGTTTTGTTTGATAAAGGTCTGGATTTGTGACTATCAACATTTACTATCATCTCAGAAATGTGATGTTTTATAAGATGAAGTTTGAAATAAGATAATAATACAATTTAAATCCAATTTCCAAAACTTACACCTAATTAATGGTTTTATGGGTGTTAGCCCTATTTTTTATATAGCAACTTAATCGAACAAAAATGCAAGATATCCGAACATCATTCAAACTCTTTGCTCTAGTATGCGTCCTTAAGATAAAATAAATGCCCTGAGCTTCAGAAAATTTTAGTTGTAATGATTAAACCCCTCCATTTTTTATAAACGACAGGGTTTTCTCCTGCTACGCTAAATTTTTCATTTGGAACTTCTGCACCTACAAATCCTTGGTCTTAACATATCACAAGTTATTCTCATAAAGACTCTTCACTCTTTCTACAACTCATCTTTCCACTTCAGCCTCCTCCATCGCTTTCCAAACTTTATTTCTATACACGCTCTCACGCCTTCTGCGCATCCATCAATATCATACTCAAGTCTTCCAAAACCGTACATTTTTCCATAAGATGTCTTAAGGAGAAGATCCAGTATATTGTACACCTCTATTTCCTAAATCCATGATGTTACTCTCTCCAACTTCCTTTCATTTTCTTTCTTATTCTCTTCTCCAGTATATTTTCATATTTTTTTACAGTGGCACACTAGTGCTACTCTTCTATAATTATATGTACACATCTTCCTGTCACCTTTCTTGAAGATCGCTACTATAATTCTCTCTTACCGTCTTCCGGTACTTTGTTCTTTCTTACTACTCACAGCTCCCTGTATTAACATTAAATTCTTGCTTCTCCTGCAACTTTTATCATTTCCACAGTAAGTTTGTCCACACCAGGTAATTATTCTCGTTTAATCCTCTTTAATGCATTCTTCATCTCCTTCCATAAGTGACCCATTTCCTCCTCTTTTGTTATATATACATGCTCCTCTGTTTCATTATCATCCCTTTCCTCTTCTCGTTTGAGCTTCTTCTATAATATCTCATACATAGTTTCTTTTCTTCTTCTTCTCCTGTCTTCATAGTTGTTCCTTCTTCATCCATCTTTCTAACTTCTTCTCTTTTCTCTCTCCTCCTATTTCTTACATAGCTATATAACAACTTCTTACTTCCTTTCATCATTTGTATCAATTTTAGCATCCAATCCTTCCTGGTTTTCCATACACCTCACTTTGCTCTTTGCTTCTCTTCCATATATTCTTCCTTTTAGACCGTCCTAGCAAAACTAAACCACAATATGAGGTCCAAATGAATAATAACAAGGGGGCAAAAAAAGGGGAAATAGGAGTGAGTGGCTGGAGTTCTTGTTTTGTATTCCTGTGAATCAACATACGAAACTCAGGACAGGCAACTCACACCGGTGGCGGGAATGATATATTGACGGTCGTCTAGAAAAAGGAAATTAAATATATGTACCCACAGAGAAAAAGATAAGGAAAACACATATATGAACTAAGGGTATTATTTCTATTCCAAACATTAAAGAAAACTTGAAGTAGCTTTGTTGATATTTATTGATAAATAGCATAAGTATATATATATAAATATATAGATATGTTTGAACAATATATAGGAATATTAAACATTTACAATGATAGCCGAGTTGGCAAACGAAGAGAGTTCTATAAGATATAGGATAATTGATGCTAATAACAAATATCCAGATTGAATGCAGATTTAAATTCGAAATAATCATATCAGAAAAGAACAATAATAATTAAATCTTTCCTTTCCGCACGGAACCAACTAGTAAGGTTACGTGACCCTCGTAAAAAATGTTCATTATAAAATCTATCTTCACAATTCACAAAGATGATTTCTTAAATTTCCCTTAACTTTTCGAAATTATCTATACATATTCCCATTTTACACTAAATCCTAACTAACTTGCACAATCATAAGGTCAATAGACATTCTCCAGAATAAATATTTTTAACTATAATTGAAATCTGTTTTGTATTTTATAAACAACAAAACCAAAAATTGTTAAAGAGAACTTAGCAAAATACCAATATTAGGCCTCATAATGTATTTTCATCCGTCTTATAATCAGATCAGAAGTCATCTCCTCAAAACTAATTGATATCCATAAAAATAAATCAAGTATCGATATTCATATATTAATCGACCCAAAGTTCAATATCAATCTAAGATTGCTGAATTAATAGTAAATAGCCGAAAAAGAATTTTGAAAAGTTTGAAATTATAAAACAAAAGTTTAATAATCATTTAATAATACTATGCAAAAAAAAAAGTGCTCTTGCATTTTAATTATCTGAAGCCTTAGCTTCTTATTCCTCCATCCAAGCTAAGTCCAAGAGTGCCGACAAGCAGCCCCGCCGGCACTATATATACAAAACCCAGATAACGTTGGAGAACAGGATACAAGGTGGGGGAAAACATATGGATCACAAAGGGGAGGAGTGCGCGTGACAACAGTAACTTCTACAATACACTCCTAACAACTGGAATCTTCTAGATTATAGTAGAACGACCTCTCTTCACAGCTTAAGCTCTTTGGATCGTCTTTGGTTATACGGCGCACTCTAGTGGGCGTGGTTCGAACCTTGAAGGCAGTGGCTAGTCTATCTCGTGGCGCGATTACGCTCGGTTGTGTTGTTGTTCTTCTATCTGACTCGTAGTCCGAGACGCAGGGACGGTGAAATGGGGTAAGTTGTATATATTCCTGACTCGACTCTCCTATGCTTGTAGCAAAATGCTACACTTTTTCGTCATTATTATTCTTAAAACTAATTCAGAATGATTTATTCTTCTCCTCCACTCTGTAATTCCACCATGGTGTCTCCTTCAACTTCCTCTTATCAATTGTCCTCCCACATACCTACTTTTCAATTTTTTTAAACTTTTCCCATTCCACGTTTATACTTTGCAACTCATTTTTGGGCATTAAACTTCTTTCCTTTCTTAGGTAAAACTCTACTAACGTTCTATTTGTATCCTATACACCATTATTATTATTATTTCTTGTTTTACTAATTTTCTTTTGATACTATATACATACTACTGCTGTTAATTAATAATAATTTTCTAAGTCCTTCATTTTACGTGACTTTGCGACTCTATTTTTACTATAATCAGAATGTAAAATGAATATTAATTTAGAATATATCTACATATTTATATATATACTTTCTTCTATATGTATAATTTTAATATACAATACCAGTATTTTAAATTAGGATAAAACAGCTTTAATGATTTTGATTATATGAACACTCACTTTAAAGGATAGAGATTCAGGATTTCAAAAGAATAGTGAAATTCATCCATAACCCAATTTTCCTACTAAATTTCAATTTTTTCTACTGTGTGCGCAGTTATATCATCTATAATATTTTTGTTTACATAAGCAGGGAAATTCTGGCCAGTGTATGAGTTTATCAATAAATAAAATATTAATTGTTTATGTATTTATCACAATTGCTCCCATAAAAATGTTAAAAGTTTGAGGTATACACAATGAGAGCCGAAAGAGAGCTCGTTAAAGTTCTCTTGGTAGTGTTAAGGGAGAAAATGTACGTTTTCAATAAAATTAAACACCAAACACTCAATAACCATGAAAATTTGATAGCCTTTAGACGAATACAACTTTCACTAGAAAGTATACCTTTTCTATAGAACTTTTCCCCACAAAAAAGTTTAAAATACATTTTTGCGAGGTAATCTGCAACCATCGCTGCAACGATTAACTTTGTAGTATTGAATCACCAAATCTACAAACATTTGCCCTTTTTTTTATCTTGTATGTCTAAAAAAGAGAAATCTGCTAAAGTAATATTTTTATAAAATATTATTCTGAATAATAATATAGTAAAATATCTCTAATTACTTTAGACCACTCTATCTCTTATATCTGACACATTATTCTTGTTCAGTTAGATATGGGTTAAGTAATTCCTACAAGAAAACTATCCCCACAAATTATTATGAATAATTATTTGGATAATTTATTACAATTTACATCCTTATACAAGCTACTATTACAATATTCAATTTATTCATCTTACAAATCAGAACTATAAATTATTATATTACTAACACAGTACGGACAATCTGGTACAATGTGCCTCTTAATGTTTATACATATACATAAAATGGAATATTTAAAAGTAAGGGTGTATAAAATAAGTAATTATATAACTTATGTGCTTTTATTATTGACAAGTCACAGTACAAATGAAAATTGGTAGTTTTTAAATAAATGCATAATTTAACTTATGGTCAAACTTTTTATAAAAACACGATATAATTAACGTTACTAATTTGATTGAATATAACTTTCCCAATCCTTTAATCTTTAGTACAATACAATGCATTTTAAGTAGACTTCTATGATATGTTGTAAGCTTAGAGTTCTAGAGTGCTGAGTATTCAATCAGTAACCAAAATAAATTAAGCTAAGTACTCTTTGACCGTGTTTGTATTTTATTTATTAACATAACAGTTCATACAATCATTAACGAGCACTTTATAAACACGGTCATTATCTAATCACACAAAATCTAGTTAAGTCCACAAAAACAGACCTACAATTAATTGCTTATGCCCCATACCTATACTAACTACACTAATATCTGTCATAAAGCCACATCATAGAAGGAAGGCAAGTTATCTACCTTTAAGTGAAACAAAGGACACATATGGTGAACATCATTTTCCAAACAAACCAGGCTTTTCTCCACTTGAATTTGAATAAACTATAAAATTATTTGGGAAAAAATAATAATTTTCAGCTATTAAACGAGATTAATAACAATTATGCAAAGGTTATGTCACGCTATATAATTAAAGACTATAAAGTAATTATAGATATCTTAGTGAAATAAAATATATTTAAAAAAATGCTAATGTAAAAAGATATATAAGAGTGCCCTAAGTGAAACAGAGGAGTGAGTGACCAATTAGTATCACTTCATTCTATTTCAGTCTTACTATAGAACTGTTGCTCCCAGTGAATGTCCAGTTAATATCACGTGACTCTATTCCAGTCTTACTACAGAACTGTTGCTCCAGTGAGTGTCCTGTTCATATCACTTCATTCTATTTCAGTCTTACTACAGAACTGTTGCTCCAGTGAGTGTCCAGTTCATATCACTTCATTCTAATTTCAGTCTTACTATAGAACTGTTGCTCCCAGTGAATGTCCAGTTAATATCACGTGACTCTATTTCAGTCTTACTATATAACTGTTGCTCCCAGTGAGTGTCCAGTTAATATCACTTCATTCTATTCCACCCTCACTATCTCAACTGTTCAATCGATAACTCTTGAAGCTCAGCCTCGCTCGGGTCACCACTCGCTATACCGTCTGTAGACAGCCTGGATGGCAAGGCCAGGGTTGTTACCATTGCACCCCCTTTCTCTAATTCTCTACCCTCAGCTCCCGCTATTCATAGCCTCCCTCGAACTGATATAACCAACTTTATTGTTTGGGGAAAGAGCTAGCTCCTTATTTGGGATTACCAATCGGGATTTTCAGCCTAATAGTTTCTAGGAAAATATTACTCTCTATTAAATATAGGTTGTATCTGAACACGATTTTTGAATCGACTTTCTACTTTCTCGCTATCTTACAGGTAGAGAAATTATTGTGATTGTAAAGAAAAAAAAAACGAACTTGAAATTTTGATGAATGTTGACGTTTCATGACCCCCTCGAATCTGAAAAAGTTGTTTATGAATTTTCGTATGTGTGTCTGTACCTCAAACTAGAGCCTAAAACATTTTACCAATTGGCCTAAAACTTTGTATCTAGGGTTATCATGGGCTTGCCCCAAGGGTTTTTGAAATCGGATATATAACCCTAAAATTAAGGGTAGTGAAGGGTATTGAAGGGCACTGAAGGGTACTGAAGGGCTAAGAGTGAAAAAATTGATTTTCTAAAAATGAGTAGAGCCGATTTTGATTAAACTTCATTTCTAAGCATTAATCAATATTATAAACAAAATGGTTACGCTCATTATTTCGCTAAAATTACTTTAAGGGTTACGATGTGATGCGTAAATTATAATTTTTTATCACATCTGCAAGACTATTTGAGATATGAAATTACTTATCATTGCAAATATTTATAACACAAATATTTTATCTAAAACATATTTTTATAAAACCAATAATTTTCAAGCTAAACGCATATAAGGGAAGTCAGGCAATTATGAGCACCTTAATAAAATCTGTTATTTCATAAGAAACAGTATGGCTATCCAAAAGTAATATTATTTTATTTAATTGATTATTCAATTAGGTCTACAAAATACAATAAATATGAATGATATTTTAATAATTTTGGTCTAGAAAAAATAATAATTAAGAAGCTGCAAGTGCTCATATTAAAAGCATGGGAGGAAAATATGAGCACACCCAGGGGGTAAGATGAGCATCATGTTATAATTTGATATTCACATACAACGATGATTTAAATATAAGACAGAAATACTCAATAGGCCACATACACACAGGGAAATAGTGGTAAAGATATAACATATAATAATTACTCTCTTAGTATCCTACAAGCACAAACCAATACCTACTGATATTCAATTTCTGTCTTGATAGGCCTATTTTGCTAGTCTGAACAAAGGTCACAAATGTAACGCTTCTGTTGTTTAAAAACACCACTGCACTTGACGTGAGCCGATTTTTTGCATGCTTGGCACTGTACCCAATCACCACCTGTTGTGTAAAAAAGATCCCCACAGAAAATGCACTCTGCATCTTTTACATCTCTTGACTTCTTAGCAGATGATGAATTTGAAGACTTTATTGCTCTTTTTTCTGGTAGTGATAACACATGTTTCTTGACATTCTAGACGCTATTTTTGTGAGGACTATCCGTGAGAGCGTTGTGAAGTTGATCCTGCCTGTGATTATTATTTATTAACATTATTTACTATTTTACGTTATTTTAATTATTATTATTACTTTAACTATTTTAATTGCTATTATTTTGACTATCTTAAGCATGATGTAGCTGTAGACACCGCGAAAAGTGTAAAAATTTACAATTTAAAAAAGATCAGGGTATTGTGAGCACCCCTGCTCATATAAACAACTGGGGCCATTTCGCCTTTTCAGCCATCTTATTCGTTGTGGTGAGATGTTAACTTTAATTTCTTTCAAGGGATGCAATGAGTAGGTTTTATCTTACATTTGAGCTTAAATAACGACCAAACCAAAGATAAATGTAGTCCCTGTTGCTTATACAAACTATGGGAAACATTTTAGTAACTTAATTTTAAACGTACCTTTTCATAAACTGATAAATACAGGACGCTGTAATTATTTTATTAACGCCATGCAATTCCGTCTATGTTGCTATGATGCAGTTGAACGTTCTTCATTATGGTGGCAGTACATACTTGCCAAGGGGAGAGTTTTAGACGGGTATGCTCATATATCACACCTGCTCATATTAGCCTGACCTCCCCTATATAACTTTTAATTTTTTGAACACCAGAGTTCAAGTATTCGACGGTAAAATAATTAACCCAAGATGTTGATGGATGTCGACGTTTCATTAACCCCCCTCCCCAACCCTAAAAAGTGGTTTTTGCCTGCAATGCCGTCTGTTTGTGTGTCTGTTTAACCCTATAAATATGAGTAGTTTAATAAAGGGAGAAAAGATAAAAAATACGTTTTCTCAAAATCGGCTTTAACGATTTTGATTAAAATTCGTGTATAGTCCTTGATTAAGTTTATAAATAAAATGGCTATTTTCATTTACCCATGAAAATGAATTTTAGGGTACTTTACAGAAGCGGAAACTTCCTCCCCTCTACAAAGGTACTAAATAACTTATCATTGCAAAATTGTATTACTATTAAAATAAAAACACTTTTATTTGAAATATATCTTTATAAAACCAATAGTTTCGGAGATATTGGCAAATATTTTAATACAATCTTGTGAGATTAAGTTGTACAGATATATTAAATAAGTTTTAACCCAATAATTATCTAATTCCATAGAGAAAGTGGATAAGTAAGTCTCTCAAAACTTTTATGTTCTTTTTCATTTAACTTCTTAGGGGAAATGTTTGTACAGCAATGATCTATCTCTATCATTTTAGATTCAATAGTCAATATTAACCTTTTTTATTGGTCTACATTTTTAAATGAGTGATTTAATAAAAATGTGATAAACATAATATTAAATGTGCAACCCCTGATAAAATGTCGAAAATTTTAGCCGGAAGTCAAAATTTTAATACGAAGTATTGACCCTTGTGGACCCAATATCAATATTTTCTTTTTGGTCTGAATTTAATAGTGAGGACATTTAATATTTAAAAATAAAATATTAAAATTAAAATTTGGAGGTCAAAAAATTGTTGATCGCAAGTATAGCGCAAATTTTGCTCAGGTTTGCTAGTGTTTATTATTTAGTCTCAAATATATTACGAGTTTTGATTAAATATCTCCATTTTTAAATAATGTCGTGAGATAGTCCTTGCGGAGTTCTATACCATTTATTTTTCAAGAAATCGCTTATATTAAATAATGATTTATGTTTTATTATATTTTCTATGAGTGGAATTTTTCAAAAATAACCCTTTCAATTTAAAACATGGATATATCCAAACAAGATTTTAAATTTGACAATTTTTCAAGCACATTTAATTAAATACAAAACATAAATTTTAAGGTGATAGTTTGATATTGGAAGTCTATTAATAAAAACACCTTGGTGTAATCGAACATTATTTTCAACCTGGTGATATTCTTTTTTTAGGAAAACCTAACTTTAAATTCAATACAATTTTATATCTTAGAATAATTATCAATTTATCTCTTCCTCCAAACAAAATAATATAAACTAAATCATTCACAATGTTATATCTGAAAAAGATTTTCGAAGGTATTGTTATTATGTCTACAAAACCTATTATTAAATAGAAGCTTTGATACAAACAGGCTGAGCAACCTAGTTATTCTTATCACAGAAACACAATAAAAGTCAAATTAATATTTTAATATTTCTAACACCTTTTATTAAAATCAATCCAAACTTAAAACTAAATCTAAGTTTATTCTGAATACAATTTATATAATTACATCCTATTGTTCTTAGTACAACAGCATTTTAAATAAAGGTTATATAGGTAGACACATTACAAACTGTTTAGTAACTACACAGTAGCACTTAAAACTAAATCAACTTATATAATCATACCAACACAAACGAAAAATTAGAAAACAATCTTCATTTATAAAATAACTAATAAAATAATAGTTCATTAACAAGCTAATTGGTGTTAGGAAATAATAAATACATGTAAGGTGATGTGGAATGGAGGTGAGAAAAGGCAAGTGATTTTGCAGTTTTTATAGCAAAACATTTTTTGTCCAAAATAAATTAAATATTTCTCCAATAGCAACGTTGAGTTTAATTTTCTTCACACGGTGAGTATCTGTCAAAAACATACTGGAACTTAAGGACAACTTTTTCTCTTAATTTAAAAAGTTTGTCATCTAATGCCACCATGCTCATGACAGATATTCAACAACTGTTGATATCACTGGGTGAAGGAAATTAAACTAAACGTGGCTATTGGAGAAATATTTTAATTATGTTGGACAAAAAAAATTTGTAATAAAAACTGCAAAAACACTTACATTATCTCGCGTCCCCTACATCCCCGATTTAATACAAAGTTAGAATTTCCCATGATCTAGATATAACCTAACTGTTTTAAAACCACAAGAATTTAATTTAAACATAGGAGTTTGAATATCAAACATCAAATAAAGATTTTATAAAATTATAAAAAAAAAATCTGACCACAATAAGAAAACAAACTATGCATATGACAACAAAATAAATAATTTATATCAAGGATTAGATTCTAACAGTACTTAGATCAACCGAGTTTTTAGGAAACAATTCTATAACTAAATACCCGATTCAATTTGTGTGTGGTTTGAAATCTGTATGTTCTTTGTTAAAAATATCTTATATTATCAAAGCACAATTTAAAAATCTATTCGTTTTCAGTTACCTGATAAATTAAAAATATATTATTCAAATTTAACTTTACAATTAAAGTGTTTATTGATCAACTTCACACACACATATACATATACATTTGTGTAATGTAACTCATAACTTAAAAGTGTACCAGTATCTATAAAAGAACACAAAGAGAGCAATAATAGTTTGCAAAAGACATTAAGCAAATAGTATAGTGCAACGCACGGACTTTCTCTTTTATATTAAAATAAATACATTTAATAAACACTCATAAGTTTTGTGTAACCAAATATTATAAATTATTTCAGAAACAATCTACCAAAGAGCACAATAAAATAATAATATATACTGAAGTCATAATTATCTGACCTAAAGTGGTGGAATTCCAGGACGGATAGCAGAAAACCCGGATAATACGGAATCAGAATGTAATAATTTTCAGTATAGGTTTGCCTTATGTAGCTACGCCTCAGATACATCTTTCCTGACACAGCTTCTGTTTCCAGCCAAATCAAAACACTGCTGCTATCTACACCACCTATCTTGACACAGCTTCTGTTTCCAGCCAAATCAAAACAGTACTGCTATCTACACCAACCGACTGCAATAGTACTGTATTATGCACCAACGCATGCATAGCAGTTATGTTTTGCTGTCTTCAATGTAACAGTTGTATGGCATTTGCAAACGATTTTTTATTAATTACTAGAGGATATGTAACTTTTACTTTAGCACCGCGTTTTACTACCTGTTCGGGTTGTATGCCTATGTACTAGTTACACTGATGGGTTAGGGATTAGGAAGGCTTAATTAATTTAGTGGAAAGGCACACATATTAGCTTGAAGGGAGAGTGAAAGACAATTTAAGGAAAACCACCCTCACTACACCCGACTGGGTTTGAACCCGAATCTCTCCATCTTCGGCAGTCTAGTCTAGCACAAAAGTAGCGCGTTAACCACGAGGCCCCCGAAGCTGGTGTATACGGGTTTGTTTATTTTATAACACACTTGTTAATACCGAGAACTGGGCCGGATAGTATGGAGGGCCGGATAGTCACGACTCTAGTGTACATTGTTTCAGAAACATTGATAAAACGGAACAACTGTAACTAATAAAGAACATAAAAATCAACTTTATAATTCAAATCCTGAATAAAAAATTATAAATATTTTGATACTAGCTTTACTATGGTAGTTTATTTCGTATCTCAAATAGTTGCGGGGATATGATCTAAGTTGGAATCTTCCGCTTATCTAAATTATCCTCAAATTAATTTTTACGGGCGAATGCGAGTGGCCATTTTGTTTGTAATGTTAACCAGTGCCTAGATAAAAAAATCAAAACAGTTTGAGCAGATTTTGAGAAAATTAATTCTTCTCATTTGGCTCTTCTTTAATTATTCTAGGATTGGATATCTAATTTCAAAAATTTCTTGAGGGAACTTTATGAAAAAACTCTGGATGCAGCCCGATCAATAAAATAGTTTCGTCTCTAGACCGAGATATAGACAGAGGGCACCATGAAAACAACTATTTTGGTTTCAGGGGTCATGTAAAGTCGACATTTATCAAAACCTTGATTTCAATTTGATGACGATCACAATATTTCTCTCTCCGAGGAGTCTAGAGAAAGTAAGAATTTACAAAAAATTAACATCTTATCATGTTAAGTAATTTGTAGATGAGATACAATCTGATTCTAATTTTGTTTTCTAGATTCAATTATGATTAAATTTTAAGAGCACAAGTTTTATTTACTATGTTTGAATATGACTGTCGAAAATATGTCTCCTTTTTCATTGAAAGACAATATAAACTACATTAAATGGTATAAAATGTATTGCTGCTCTATTTTAACAGAGCAACAACTTTAGCAAAATAAAACTTGCTCGTGTTCACACAATAACACCTGAAATGACTTATATCGTTTTACTTTATGTTCTTTAAAATTTGGCACGTTTGATTCTTCTACTTTTATTGTTTTTAAATTGTGATCGAGGTGGATGGCTATTAATAAGTATAAAGGGATAAAATATGTTTAATGTCTACTATCAATATTTCAGCATTATCTACTTTGAATGGCACACACAGAATTTTACCGAATGAAAGTTTTCCCCATTAATGATTGAAATATAGATAACCAATATTTGTGGGCGGTCTTGGTAAACAATCCGTTCCAGTTTTCAAAAAAGGTCGAGAAGGGGTGATACGTGCTTCGGGTGGATCTCCCATCTTGGGTGGAGTGAGGCTTGTCTTACATTTCATAGCGTTGTGAAGTCTTGAGACGACAGAATCCAACATTTCTTGCAAATGGTCGCTTGTACATGTTGAGGACCGGCGTGCAGAGTGTCGCGACGGTAACTGTCGACAATGAGATCTACCACATGATTCGATTCGGGCAGAACAATAGCATCATGGGAAAGGTTGGATGGAATACGTTAGCCGTTTTCACACTCAGACTAAGCAGTGCTTATCTAAAAATGGAGAGAGAGGCTAAAGTACAAAATGCTGACTGTCCAGACTCAAGACCCAGTATGCTGAATATTTTGTGATATAGATATACACCCTCAAGTTTAACGCCCCCGGTTCGGCGCACTTACCACAGTGACCATCAATACTTGATTATTCTTAATATGTTTGGGGTTACACACACCTACCTGGAGTTCTCTATTCAGCAACTCAGCTACAATTTACAGTTTTTATCATTTTTATAACATGATTTTGCTATATTCGAACTTATTATAATATCTTTAATTCCTTTCAATGTGTAAATTTCAGCTTCTTGTTAGTGCATATTAAAAAAAAAGTTTAAATTTACATCTGGACACTGTAATGAAGTTACTATATTTCAACAAACCACATTTAGATTAATATTTATTAGTGAGCATCATCCTTAGCTCCTTATGACATCGATTCTAAAACTCACATTTCCAAATACATACAAACTTGTAAACTATTAACAGACACCAATCACTCATCTATAAGCTTCATGAATTAGGAATACCTATCTCTGGGGAACAAAAAAATATTTTTTTTCTTGGTGCCTGGAATCTTCGACCTGATTCTGGGTATTTTTGTGCCGCTAATTATGGAAATAGTATCCTTTTTGTCTAGCAGCTCTAGTTTTTTAGATATTGTTGACGTTATTACTTAGTATTAATTTACTATCCCACCAGAATTTGTTACCTGTTGGTATAAATACCTTTGAGTTCTCTGTTGATGTCCGTGTTTGCGTGTGCGCGTTACATGTTAAGACATGTTTTATTTCTCCTTCAGGCGTTGACGTGGATTCATCACTAAGAAAATATATCAATAATCAGGATGTTTTTGTTGCATTGGACGTACAGGAATACACACCCAGTGAATGGCGGTTATTCATAGACATCTACAAACGCAGCCTCAAATCTTTACTCCACATAACAGGAACAGATACAGATCAACTCCAATCGGTCACTCAGTTGGTATGTGGGGAGATAGAGAGACGATAGCCATAGTCCTAGAGAAGATAACATACCACAATCACTAAAGGGTCACTTAGTTGGTATGTGGGGAGATCGAGAGACGATAGCCATAGTCCTAGAGAAGATAACATACCACGATCACTAAAGGGTCATCTGTGTGGGTTTGAAGATGGAGAATCTTAATAATAATAATAATAATCGACTTTAATGGTGAAGTTAAGGCTACCGCCTTTTCTTACACTTAACCAAGGTTTGAAGATGGAGAATCTTCTCCTGGGTCTGAAGATGGAGAATCTTCTCCTGGGTCTGAAGATGGAGAATCTTCTCCTGGGTTTGAAGATGGAGAATCTTCTCCTAGGGTAGCAGGCTGGGAACAATAAGTACCCGTACTGTATATGTCTGTGGGACAGTAGATCTAAAGAGCAACACTGGGTGAGAAGACATGGTAGCTGGAGAGAAAAATATCACCACAGAATATATGGTGGACAGAGAAAAGATTATATTGCCACCATTGCACATCAAACTTGGTTTGATAAAACAATTTGTAAAGACCACTAAGCTCTCGGCTACATATGTAGAAAATTTCCAGCGTTGAGCACGGAGAAAATAAAGGCAGGTATATTCGATGGACCACAAATCCGGGAACTCATTAAAAACCAGTGTTTCCAAGACTCAATGGACAATATTGAGGCATGTGCGTTGTCGTCATTTTGTATAGTTTTACAGAATTTTCTTGGGAACTCTAAGGCCACTAACTACCGTGAACTCGTGGAGAATATGCTCACTGCGTTTTGTACACTTGGTTGTAACATGAACATCAAATTGCAATACCTCCTGTCATTTGGCTCGATTTCCAAATTGTCTTGTTGATGTCAGCGACGAACAAGAGGAGAGATTTCACCAGGAAATCAGGGTCATGAAAGAACGGTACCGTGAACAATGAGATATGTATATGATGGTGGACTATTGTTGGAGCATCTACCGTGAATGTTCAGGAACATTGCATCGCAATAAATCACAGAAACGTGGGCTCAGCAGCAAGTCTCAATGAAGAAAAGTGTTTTGTTGTGCGTGTTCTAGGTTTCTAGGGTTTTCTCTGCATGTGTCATATCGTGAGAAGCAGATCTGATGGACAAAAACTAATGCTATTTTCAGAAGTTGTGACCCCAAAATACCCCAAAGAGGGTCAAATATCTTAGGCACCAAAAGTTGTATACCCCAGTGCAATGTTTGGATAAAAAATGTAATCAAAACCATTAGAGCGGATTTTGAGAAAATCAATTTGACCTCTTTTAATAAACTACCCTTAATTTTAGAGTTAAATAGCTATCCATAAAGAAAAAATCTCGGAGGGACCTAAAGAAAACCCTAGAAACCAAGTTTTAGCCCGAACGGTCAAGAGGTTTCAGCTCTAGTCGGAGATGCAGACAGACAAAGAGACAAACAGATGGCATCACGATAACCAATTTTCGGTCTCAGGAGGGCTTTTATTGACATCTCGATCTCGATTTTTTTGACGATCACAATAATTCTCTCTCCGAGGAGTCTAAACAAGGTAAAGATTAAAGGTAGTTTCAATCAATTATATTTTTTTTAAATACATTATAGATAGATGTTCTAAAGCTTTAACATATTTATTTTCCAGAGAATTTAATGGCCCACAATCAAAGAGTTGCGTAATTAATTATTGTTTCTTACAATACGCATTTCCTGTTCAACTATGAGAAGTCCCTCTGCGCATGCGTATTTCAGAGTCTCCCTTAGTGTCACCAACTCTCAGGTTTTGTGAGCCTCGGGGACTTACAACAAATAGTAGTGTGTCGTGAACATTCAAAGATTGATAAACAAACACTGTTTTAGGACCAGAGGACCGGATTCTATTCCCTTCGGTGTGAATGGGAAGATAATAGTAAAGATGTTTATAGAACAAAGATGGTGCTCGTTTGAACATTCACAGCACTAATACCATTCTCTAAATTTCCTGAACTAAAGTAATTATAACGTATAAAATAGCCAAGCTATTATATTTGTTAGTTACAGTTATAGCCGTATCTAAATATAGTGGTTAGAGCATTGGCGTGGTAAACCAAAGGTCGCGGTTTCAATTCCCGTGTCCAAGTTAAAGAATGTGGGTGATATAATATAGTGAGTGAGTACTTCCATCAGCTGGTAGTAAATATAAAACATAGGGGTGTAAGGTTGGAGGTGAAGATGTTTAGGCCAGAGTTGGGCTACACAGGAAACAAGGCCACGTAATGAGGATGGTAAAGGATAGCATCCCAAGGAGTGTGATGGAGTTAAAGTTTGGAGGGAAAAAACCGCGAGAGAGACCAATAAATAGATGGGAGGAGCAGATAAGAGCAAGTGTGAGAGTGAGACGAGCAGAATGCACGAGACAAAGGAAGGACGAAATGGTGGAAGGACAGAAGGAGATGGAGGAATTTTATCAAACTGAGCCAGCCACATGCTGGAAACAGTTGATGATGATGATGATGATGGAATGAGGAAAGCACAACGTAGGCTGATTGCTGCAAGTTTGCTCAGGTATAAGCTATACACTGATTTTAGTGAAAAGGGACATCTGAAAGGCCTATTTTCCTACCAGATCCTACAATATAAGCCTAGTATTGGTAGGGAAAAGGGCCTTTCAGACAATCATTTCTAGTAAATCACTCTAAATAATGTCCTTCCCTCTGTTACCCCACTTTGACACCAATTTGACAGAATCACCCCGCCAAGTCTGTTTGGGAGTATCTTGGAGGCCGGTTACAACAAGTGGTGAAATCTGGCCATCGAGAACATTGCATCGCAATAAATCACAGAAACGTGGGCTCAGCAGCAAGTCTCAATGAAGAAAAGTGTTTTGTTGTACGTGTTCTAGGTTTCTAGGGTTTTCTCTGCACGTGTCATATCGTGAGAAGCAGATCTGATGGACAAAAACTAGTGCCATTTTCAGGTATTGTTACCCCAAAATACCCCAAAAAGGGTCTACAATATTATGCTCCAAAAGTTGTTAACCCCAGTGTTTCTATTTACGAATTATATTATCTTTCTTTACTTTCCAGAATATTTCAAGCACTCTCAAGACTCCCACAAAGTTCAGTTACTTATCCTTTGCTGTACATATGATACATTGTTGAGATACCTAGACTTTTTAACAAACAATTACAACACTTTCACTTTTCAGAAGAAACAGCATTTTGGATGACATGTGGGACAGTGTCAACAATAAACAAATTAGTAAAAATACAACTAGACAAATGTATCGAATTATGAGGCGGATGGTTTATTTCAATAAATGCACCCAATGTTAAGTTAGGTTCCTTGGAGGAACTAAACCAAAATTTTGATCTTTCTGAGATACATTTAAATCTAAGATTTGTTTTGAAATTCTTAAATTATTATTGAATCCAACTATAAAATATCTAGGTGTAATATTCAAACAAGATTTATCCTGGAACCCTCAACTTCAAAAAAATTGTTCTTATATTTTACGTCGCCTTGATTAGTTAAGAATACTTACAAGAACAATTAGGTTTCTAGCTCCAAATAATTTAATAAAGACGTGCAAACTATTCTGCTGCTCAGTATTGACTATTGACATATTTCATGGCTGTCAACTCCAGATTACTTTTACTCCACGATACAGGCACTGGACATACAAACCATTCGTTTGGTATATTATATTGAATAGAGTTATGAAGTCCTGTACCCCAACTTTATGCAGTGGTGGATTTATATTTTGCCACCTAGGAGCCGCCCCCCAACCCCTTTAAACACCTCCTGCCCACAGTAATCCACTCTTCACAGTAATCCCCTGCCCACAGTAACCCCCCCAGCATCCAGTGTAAACTATAAACTAAACACCATACAGAGAAGTAGTACAGTATTGATGATAGTGATAAGAGACTCACTGTATAATATAACCCTGAATGTAGCCTATCCATATCCTAGACGTGACGGGGTACCTACACCCAATAGTTTATAGCATGGGATATACACATCCATCTCATGGAGGTAGAGTACGTGTTTAGAGAAAATAAGTTTTCTTTGTAGAATAACAATAATATGGATAATGTTAATTTTTTCAATATCAATAATATCTTTGAGCAAATTTTCCGCCCCTCTGGTTTTGCCACTCAAGGCCATAGCTCCGTGAGCTTTCCGGGAAATCCAGCGCTGACACTCTGACAATTGATCTCCCACCAATCCTATCCCATCACTTTAAACTACGTACTCACTACGTCCATTGAGCAGCTGACACAACAAATACTATCCATTGAAGCAAAACACAACAGCCGTATTCAACCTCCAGACCCTCATCTTATCAACATCAACCAAATGACACTTCTAGACGATCATCCACCCTACAACCCGGCTATGCACCATCTTAAACCTTCTGACTCTCACCTTATCAACATCTAGTTTTCCGGCTAATCTAGAGAAGGATTTTCTTTCCCAGACAGATCTAATTTCAGCTTTATATATAGAGCGAAATAAGTCTACTTTAAAAGCCTATTTTATGTTTCTTTACATTTTACCTAAGGAATTCAAGTCAATATTATCCACTATACTGAATATATGACCTGCCGAAACATCCCAGACTGCTGTCCTAGGTTGAGTAGGTGCTAGGTCTGGTATATCCTGCTATTCAACATGCTGAAGCACCGCCATCTATAGTATTCTAGGTTGAGAAGGTGCTAGGTTTGGTACATCCTGCTATTCCACCTGTTGAAACACCGCCATCTATAGTATCCTAGGTTGAGAAGGTGCTAGGTTTGGTACATCCTGCTATTCCACCTGTTGAAACACCGCCATCTATAGTAGCCTAGGTTGAGAAGGTGCTAGGTCTGGTACATCCTGCTATTCCACCTGCTGAAACACCGCCATCTATAGTATTCTAGGTTGAGAAGGTGCTAGGTTTGGTACATCCTGCTATTCCACATGCTGAAACACCGCCATCTATAGTATTCTAGGTTGAGAAGGTGCTAGGTTTGGTACATCCTGCTATTCCACATGCTGAAACACCGCCATCTATAGTATCCTAGGTTGAGAAGGTGCTAGGTTTGGTACATCCTGCTATTCCACCTGCTGAAACACCGCCATCTATAGTATTCTTGGTATGAGAAGGTGCTAGGTTTGGTACATCCTGCTATTCCACCTGCCGAAACACCGCCATCTATAGTATCCTAGATTGAGTTGAGCTATCAGTTCCTCCACCAAAGCTTAGCGTATTCCCAAGCCCACACCTAAAGATACCCCAGTGATCTCCTCCAGCATTATTAACCACTTGTTGCTATTGAAGGGACCTCACTCTCTTAAAGTAGATAGACTAAGCGTGGAACAAACGTTTTATTTTGGTTGTGTGTTTAAACGTACATCTACTAAACACAGACTTAAAAAATATCTGATAGAAAACTAATGTCCTCTAAATCAGCAATATTTAAATTTAAGTTTGAGTCACTACTTTTATCATAGTTCTAAACAAATATTTATTAGGGAAAGACTACTCATTTAATTTAGATGATTTTAAAACTACCTCTTTATGAGTTTACTATTTTTTTGATATTTAAAAAAATACCTACAGTGATTTTATTATATTAAACTATTTAAAATTGATTATAAAAAGTAATTTAGAGATGTAATACTTTCTAATATCTTTATAATATAGAAAATGACGTTGTCTACAGGATACTGTATTTTGCACATCCGCCGAAATTGTTTAATGGAACTCATCCTAAGCTCATATTTACATCTTATAATATTATCATACCTCAAGGTTAAATCGTCATTTTAATTATTTATCTAGGACTAATAGTATTTATTTATTTCTAATATTTTATATTGGACACTTTTTTTTTAAATTGCATTTAATATTTTATTTTAAATGGATATTTAAATAGTAGGATATGTTTCTCGGAGAAAAAACTAGTTTGATGATAGCTGTTTTTTTTAATAATTTTTTTCTTCAAGCTATAAATTTTATATAAGAAAATAAGTACAATATTTTATTTCCATTAATATATTTAGAATCAATCAGCCAAATATATTATTTATGCTCGTGATATTAATATAATCACACACCAAACACTTGTAGCAGACGATTTCCGCACGTCCATAATAGACTCTGCCTTAAAATATGAGTGAAGAATGAAAATACACCCTAAATACGATATGAATCCTGGATAGCTAAGTGGTTAGAGCATTGACGTATTAAATCAAAGGTCTCGGTTTCGATTCCAGTGTCTAGGTGCATTTTTATATTTTCAGAATATTAATGTTTTTTTTTAAATGGTGTTACAAATAACCTGTTGAAAAAAATATGGTATATTTTTGCTAGTAAATATAATTATAGCTAGTTGTGAAATAAGTAATTCAATAAATTCCAAAGATGACTATTTGAATGATATATTAAAAGTTAATGGCTTTAAATTTCAAACTTCCTATTTTCAATGGCTGACAACTTACCTCAGCCAGTAATGTCACCTGGCTAAGAGTATCTGGTTTGATTACCGACATGGCTGAAACATAAATAGTTAGTACTATATATTATTCTCCTTTTACAATGCTACATCAATTGCAATGGAGATGAGTATTTTGTCTGCTCTAGATTTGATCTAGTTGTTTGTTCATGTGCTAATATTATCAATTTGTTTGGAAATTTAACGCTAAGTATTCTAAAAAAAACACCCTTTTAATGAGATTACCTGGTTGGCCATATTAATTAGATTCCATTAATGTAGGAATGTCTTAAGTTGGCAATAATATAGTTAGCATAGTAACAGAGATTGATAATTGGAAATACGTTTGCTAAGGTGATACTTAACATTTTAGGGGGAAGTTAATCGGTGCGAGTGACTTTCCTGAGTCATATTTCTCAAACAATTTCAATATATAAACTGTTATGGGAAAATAAGGGCTGGTGTTGAACATATTAACCATTAGAATTATGAATTATATTAATATTACAAAAACTAGCACTTCACAATTTTGTTTATAAATGTCCTGGCTGCTGTTGAAACAGGTCCACCTTTGTGTAAAACAAACAATGTATACGCATATAACTAGATTTTGTGGCCGCAAGGTCTAACGCGCTACTCTCGCAGTAGACAAGAGTGCCGATAACCGGGAGTTCAAGGTTCAAATCTCGGTCGGGTCTACTGAGGGTGGATTTGCCAAAAAGGTTTTCCATACTACCTTCACGCAAATTGGAGTATATTTCCTCTAAATATAACTTTCCTAATCACTGATATCGTTATAGTAATTAGTACATATGTGTATAGCCCAAATGGGTAGTAAGATGTGGTGCTAAAATTTAAAACAAACCATATCGCAAATATTGTACTCAGAATGTTTTCAAATGTTATTTTATTATTTGGATCATCTCTTTAGTGAAATAAAATAGGATTTCAATAAATGATTCTTTAGATCTTACATAAATAAACTACTCTGTTGTAATGCCCACTAGGGGAGTGCTAGCCAAGCTGTGTCTCGCGAGCCAACATTGACGTTTGAGAGGGGTAGCAATAGCTTGTGTAGGAAGGATATTTTTTATTATTTTATTATTAATAAAAGGTTTTGCTGTAATAGAATCAAAAATTAACAAATGTCTATAATTTGAATTTAATACTTTCAGCCAATGCAAAGCTCAAATTGTTTGTATAAAGATAATAATTATAATAATTTAAATCAAATTAGGGCTAGTTAAAGAGCTCAAGTTTACCAAAGGAAATTTTGAAAACGAGGTATTTCATTTTTGCAATTAGTGTTGTTATAGAATAATGTATTAGGATATTTTTTTCCCCTGTATTACTGAACGTAGGTGATTATTTAAACAAAATACTTATGTATTTTAGAAAATAAAATACATGCTTTATTTAAAAAAGAACCAAACCAGCTATTTACTATCATCCAGTGAACCCTTTATAATCTACCATACTTACGTTTATAAAAAATGTTACGAATTAAAAAATAAAAGTATATTGATTATATTATAGAGTTGACAAGTATCTTTATTCAGATAAAATGTAAAAGTGTCCAATAATATATTTTGGGATATCTGACTCTGATGACAAACGCTCTGACACATCAGCCTTAGTAACTATAATTTCCGCCATTTTTGACACAATCAACTTGGTCACAAATGGATTAAAGATTTAAAATTAATCAAAACAACCCCACCGTGTTGCACGGTAGTAAGTTATTGTAACGACCAAAGTAAAGCAAGGAATCGTCTGTGTCCTCGGAGTTATTTGGGTTGTTCTCTCTTTATCAACATAACACCCAAACTCGAATAACAGCATCATGGCTCTCACTGAAAATCTGTTTATATCCCTTACAAAATTTTGCAAAATGAGTCACATTTTCACTTGAAAATATGCTGTAATTTTCTATTTGTAATATTAAAAAGTTCCTGAAATTGATACAATATATCTGTTAACATTTATCGATACCAAATAAAAACTCAAAATAACTCTTCCCAAGAATGAAACAATATTATAACTTCCACTGAAATAGTTTTTTTGTCACTCACCGAACACTGTAACAAAGACAAATATTCATTAAATTTGGTATTTTACATTTTTTCTGATTACAATGTTGTTGAAATTAATTTTGTTTTGTTTTAAAATTAATTCAATTAAGTTAATTTATTAAACACTAATTTCAAAGCTATCTATCTGCTGTAATTGACTGGGAGTTGCGAGATCATGTTTTTTCGACTACACTCAATAGCGAGTTTTCTCGCACGTTCCAAAACTAGGCGCCCTGATGACACCAGTAAGTAGCTCCAAGCTCTCTCTTATTTTACTTAGTCAACTTTAGCGATGTTATATCAACGCCGTCATTCTCCTTCGTCTACCACATCTTCTCCACTTTCAGTGGTTGGCTCGAAACGTATGAGATTGTGGTCACTGCTAATGGCACTCCTCTTATTATGTTCGTGGCTGTGATGTTGAAAAGGGTTATACCGATATTACTGGGTGCTCCGGCTCTTCATGCATATGCCACTGGGTTATTAGCATCGTGTACAACCTCGAGCTGCCTGGCATTTATCACTTATTCCAGTGATCTCTCGTCCATTATCGCACTATATCACATGGGAGACTTTACCTAAGCGTCGGCGGCATGTATCGACGGCACTCTTGAATATGCACTATACTTGTATTTATTTCAACCTTTCCAAATATGGTTCTATGATATCGCTGTATTACATACATCATCATCATCAACTTTTACATCCTGTGGCTGGGTCGGTTTAGTAAAACGTTTCCATCTTCCTCTATCCTCCCACCGTTCTTCCTCCTTTAATTTTGTTCATTCTTCTCCTATCACTTGAACACGTTTTGTTTTCTACTCTTCCCATCTCTTCCTTGGCCTACCTTGCGATATTTTTCCTCAATACTTCATTTCCAACATTTTCTTAGTCATTCTCTCCTTCTCCATCCTAATTACATGTGCATGCCATCTCAGTCTTGCTTCCTCTACTATCCCATGTACTCCCTGTACCTTCTCTCTTTCTTAGATAACTCCATTCCTAATCTTGTCTCTCCACGTGTTAACTAACATTCTCCTCACGAATTTCATTTCCGTGGCCTCCACTTTCTTAGTTTATCTTACATTCATTGTCCATGTTTCTGCTATATATATGTCGATGGGTACAAAGTACGCTCTGTACAATACTTCCTTACACTTCAAGGGCATTTCTCGTCATAGCAGGTCTCTTACACACATATAGAACAACTCTCCCTGCTGTCCTCTTCTCATTAAATCCTCTCTACTTCCACCTTTAGCTTCACCACGCTTCCAAGATGTCTTACGTTCCCTACTTTTCTCATCTCCACTTCATCCAACTTTATAGCCTTACTAGGCCTTATTCTATTATTTCTCGCTGTATTGAAAGTATATACTCGTCAACATACATCTGCCTATCTTGGTTCCGACTTCCACACATGCCATATCTTTGTTGCTGTTATGAGGATGTTATACATGATAACAGCACTCCATGGTTTTATCCCAGTTGTTAGGATCCTAGGGGTAGTTATCAAGTGTGAAATCTTCTCATCTATGCTATATAGCTCCTGCAGACACACGACGTCTGATTCCATCTCCTCGGTGAGCCTTCGTATCTCATGTAGCATGGCCACACTTCTCATCCCATTCAATGGTCATAGTCAGATATTGTTATAAGATTCATTTTCCCCTTTATGAATAGCAACTAAGTAAATCTTCTTGGCTTTTAGGCAACTACTCTTTGGGTTCGAATGTAGTGCAGCCATGTACTTTGACGAACTGGTGTATAGCTGTTGTTCATTGAATATCTGAATATCTTATTTCTCCGGAAATGGTCGTAGAGCTGTTGTTCGTGAATATCTATTTTTACGAACTTAAGAAGTATTTGTTCATGTCCCTCAACATTTGGAAACGTGAAAGTATCCCGTGACCTGTCCTCACGAGATGTTGTAAGACCAAGTGCAGATAGTGTTTTTCCTCTAGCCTCGGTAGCTGGAGTACTTCCTTAAAATCGAGGTATATCGCTATTGGTGTGGTATCTATCTTAATTTCCGTTTCTCCTTTTCACTCGGTCACCGACTCTGCTCTATTTGTGATTGCCTTCAGTGTAGCTTCTGCTGCTGCTGCACCCTCTTAGCGACAGCCGCTTACACTACCCACATCGATGGTGGGAACGTGGAATAAATATAAGCCTTGTCTAATTAGATTTGCCAGTAATGAGGTGGTCGGGATTCGGAACCCTACTGGTTGAAAAAAAAATGACCAAATTATCATATTTTTCTCAGACTATTGACAATAATTGGGATTTAGAATAGTAACATGGTAGACCTTACTTGAGCAGTAAATTGATGACTTCTCGACTGCTTTCAGGAAATGTTAAACTCAATCCATACAAAACAATAATTTTACCTAATGTTCTTTATGGATTTGAAACGTGGTCTCTTACCTTACATGACGAATACAAATTTAAGATGTTCTAAAACAAGGTGATTAGGAGTATATTTGTTCTAAAAAGGGATGAGGATACTGGGGAGTGGAGAAGATTAGATGATGATGAGTCACATACACTGTACCTATCACATGAAAATGTTAGGATAATCAAGTCTAGTAGATTAAGGTTGGCAGCTCAAGATAGAGATAGTGTGTAATAAGGCGGATTGAGATACGTGGTGTACTTTTATAAGTGCGTCAATGATATTTCGAGCTCTTAACGCTATAGAGTAAATATCACGCTTGAATATTCACAGTTGCTAACAATGCTGGTTAATAAAATTGGCCCTCCAATGATTCTATCACTAATAGATATTAAATCAGCCCCACAATTGTTACAATATTACATTTTATGACAAGTTAAACACTATCAGTGTATCATTTTTAGTTTTTATAAGGTCTTATTTCATTAAAACATGAGCAAGGAACTTAAATATTTGGCGTTATATACGGAGACTAATGTATTGCAAATCAGCAACTGGCACGGAAAGACGAGTTAAAACCTCCACTCGTGATTGAATGTGTAAGTGTGATGGGTGAGGTAAGCCAAGGCTGGCTGCTATCAGGATTATCAAGAGATATGACGCAAACTGATGAAAATGTGACGAGATCAATATGGGAAGTGTTGTACCATTCTACGTGATGAGCTCCTGTGAGGTGGTCCGTGTGGAGAAGTTGTGCTCACTGTGGAGCATGTGTCGAGTGCTGGATAGAGGTTTACGAGCTGGAAGACTAGCAGCTGGGAACTACCAATAGCTCCCACGTCTGCTGACACATTGCAGAGCCAACACTCTCAAATACACACCCATTGGTAACAAATAACAGAGATTGCGTCAGACACATTCAAGATATTTTAATTGATCAAAAACACGAGTATTAGATTGATTTATCCTCTGTGAGCTATACAATTAATTGTTCTTGATTTAAGGGTGAAAATAATAAAAGCCAGACCCCCCCAGTTATTAATATTTTATAATGGAAAACAAACTTATCTTAAGGATAGATTCATAGTGTGTCCAACACTTGGAACACCTGGTCTCAGGTCTAACACCTGGAGCCTGGTCCCAGGTGCAACACCTGACCCTACAACCGATATACGAACCAAGCCGAGCTTCGCTACACTACACTATCACGTTCTGGAGGTGACGTCACTAAAGGCCGAACCAAAAGTAATTCATAGGCGCCAACAAACGGTACACCAGTCAGACTTAATGCGCCTCAAGTACGTCTCGATACCAAACACAAGACCATAGGTCAGTTTCATATGTGAGACTTGTCCATTCCATTCGAGTCTAGGTGTGTGTCGTCTTGTTTTTGGTTTCGAGCCGCACTAGAGGAGCAATAAGTCTGACTGAAACTGGCACTGAGTTTGGGAAACTTTAACCCCCTTTAAATTGTACTTAGTAGCTTACACTGAGATCTGGATCAATAATAATTATTATTAAATTGTCATTAAGAGCAAAACATATTTGATAAAGAAATATTTTTTTGTATAGTTAATCAATCTTTTAGTGTTGCACACAATTTGACAAATTCTAGGCAAAGAGTAGATATATTAATATAAAGCAAATTTAAATTGAGGACAAAAATTAAATTTGAACGTTCTCAGTTTCCTTTATAACCCAAGTAGACAAGAAATAAGGATTAACGTCATTAATGTGAGATAGTGAATAATTTTTAAAATCTAGCTTATATTCAAGAAATATTATATTGTTTTCCCATTTAACTAAACCCTATTCGGGAATTTCTTAACGTGTGTATTATTTTACAATTTTATAATTGGCAACTTTTAGAATTGACGTATGACTCTTAGATCGGTTATAAAATCAACTTTATTTCTCAATTTTCCCACATTTAGAGATATATCGCGGAGAATTTGGGAATTTGTAAGCTTTCACTTTATACAGCTTAAAGATTTGGTAAACTCGAAATAGTAATTATTTAAAATGCACATACACTAGATTTTTTTAATATAATTTACGGTATAGTTGAATTATGAAAAGATAATTATAAACAAATTTTATAAAAATTTTCTAGTCTATTTCCATACATAAGCCATGTGCCTCAAATATTTTCCAACATGTTTGTTGTTTTGGAAATATTATTTAAGTTTATTGCTTGATTTATCATCCAATTTAATATATTTTTGGTTTTATAGCGTGTTTCTCCCAAATATTCCTTAAATAACGTTATCACCCACTTCAGTGTCAGCATGGTCTAACGCGCTACCATTAGACTACAGTAGACTAGACTGCCGATGACGGTCGGGTGTACTGAGGGTGGTTTTACAAAATGGTTTTCCACTCTCCATCCACGCAAATACGGGTATATTTCATATAAATATGACCTTACTTACCCCATTAGTGTAACTAGTACATAAGCGTATAAACCGAACGGATCGTAAGACGCGGTGCTAAAAAATGTTATCTTATTGTAAAACATAATTGTCTTTAATTCACCAAGGTGAAATCAATTAGCTATTTTTTACTCGCTATACAGCCCAATTACACTAAATAATGTGCTAGGTCTAAATGCTATATATCTCAGTTCTCCTATCTTACATGAGTCCTGGAACTAGGTATAAATGCTATATATCTTAATTCTCTTAGCTTTAATTGATGATGCCATGGAATCAACTTTAGCCTTTCCTTGTTTGAAGGATTACGGAATAGCTTAAATAATTTAAAAGCTTTTTTTTCAGAATAAGCCTGATAGTGATGTATATGTATCTACCAAAATTTAAAATGTATAGAGGCTTTCCATTCGGTAAACGCCAACTAAAATAAGTATAAAGATAAACATAAATAAATAACAAGGAGAAGAAAACATAAAATAAACATTAGCAAGTACTTGAAGATATAATATTCTATTTCATATTTAAAAATAATATCGTATTTATTGAGAGCTTAATGGCTTACTAATCTTTTCCTCAAACAACCTTAATTAAAATAAGCTAGGATTTATTTTATAAAAGTTAAAATATTTAATGTTAGGTTTGAAACCAAGAAAGGTTAATTTGTAACAGAACATTGTTAATTTAAATATCAAACATTATTTTGAATCTACACATTTTTTTTTAAAGTAGCTTAATTCCCTTTAAAAATATGGTTGAACTTTGGTAAAATTGCTAAAGCGCTCCCTATTTTTTTTACCTGTTATCAAACAAGTAGTTACGTCCACTTAGGAGCGGTGAAATCAGGTTAGCTACGAGGGTTTGGAGTCAATAGACACTAATACTATCACTTTGTTAACTACTTAATAAAACAAATAGAAATATTTTAACCTGCTTTTATTGACTTGTGACCGTCTCTTGTAAGAAATTATACTGTTTTTTTTATCAAATCTATTTTTTCTCCATTTGTTTTAACGGATGTTTTTTTTATAAAAACCACATGACCTTATGATTTAATGCTTGAAAGTAGATCCATGAATGTATCCTGCATGAGCATAGAAGGTTAAGAAAGATGGCTGTAGGAGTTAATTCTAACTCTGTTTATTGTCCAACCTTGTGACGCCCAACTGACGCACAGATTCAATTTAGCTCCCCCTCTCCCCCGACGCTCGTATCTGACACACACCACCCCCTCCCTCGAGAACATTTGTAGTATTGTAGGGGCTGATGCGTGGCCCTCAATTCCCGGCTACAGCGACATTTCGTGTCCTCATTTCTCGGCCAGTAGATACCACGGCCGGGAACGCAAAAATTACTTTTTTTTATGACACTATGAAAAGAGCAATAAACCTTTGTTGGCTGGACCCAAGAGAAGAAATAATAGTCGAAGCAGTTGAGACCATGTCATTTATTAAAACTATTTTATGTTTGGTTGATTAAATAAAACATGTACTCTACTTTTAAAGAATATAACTATATAGCTATTATATAATTTGAATATAATTAAATATTTTATTTTTACGCAGAATTTTTATTGAAATACTTGATAATTTAAAAAAAATATGCATAGTACTTACGAGGCATTTGTTCACCATTCATTGATCATACCTGAGAGTCATGTATTATAATTAGCATACATTTGATAATAATTAATTTATTAGAATGTTACAGAACACTTAAATACAATTTCAATCATCGTTCATTCATCATAGACATACTCCAGACTTAATAGAGTTTCGGCTCTTACTAAGAAGACATATGATCATCCTACACTGTTCAGAATCATGTATCATATTTGACCATTCTATACATCAGGCTTTTAGGGCATTTGAAGATACTTAATTAATAGTAGTGTATCAACGCCTCTCCTATCTTATAGAAGAAGTGATGAATAGAGTTACATAGATATATAAAGAAGGATGAAAATTATGACGCATAAGAGAGATGTACACGTTTAAAAATAAGTTTATTTTAAATTCAAACAAGTCGAAATTATTACAAATGATTTGACGGGATTATATACAAAACACTCCATTGTTTATTGGTGGAAATTATATCAGTTAATTTATACATAGTTGTCTCAATTGGGAGCGTTAGGTGTTGAAACTCCTTGGTTTGACCTGCAACCATGACAAGAATGGTTGTGTTTATATTAAAAAAGGGTGTAACTCATTAAAGTAGAACAAACACACATTCTACTACGAAGGTGCGTCTTCCTCAACAAAACAGCAATTTAAATTGGAAGCATTTATTGATTTAAAGTTAAGCAACAATACATAGCACCACTCCAGCCTTGCGGCTACTAAGACTTTAAACTAATAAGCATATAAAATAATAATAAACAATACCTAAATCTATAAAGTTCTAGTTTAAAGCGTTACAATGTTGGTAGGTAAATGGGCTAGCAATCCTGAGTTAACTCCATATTGAGTTATGAGATACAAAGGTTAAGTTCCTTGAAGAGGAACAATAAGTTTACAAATAGTTAATGGCAAGCTACCAGGAATCTAGACTGTAAAGATATTATGGCCAGTCTATTACTCATTAGTACTGCCTGGTCATTCAATAATATATTTAAATATCAACACAAGTCTGAACAAAGACTATAACAACAGCAAACAGTTAAACATTAACTAATTCAAGCGGTGCCTGAAGGAGATCGGACAAAATAAACACCACGCGGGCCACTATTCTGAACTGGTAGCATACCCATGAGTTGAGCACCGTACAAAGGTACAACAATAGGAAGAGTAGAGACTGGTATCAGTCAAGGGCCCAACTAGGTCATGGAACGAAGCTATAGATAACCTGATTGCCACCATTTTTCCATTTAAAGGATTATCCTAACCGGAAAATGGCCATAAAGTATAGGGCGTCTGATAATTGGCCAAATATACTTAAGAATATGTCTTATGGACATATAAAAACAGTTCAGAAAATCTGATATTCAAAACTATGTTCCATGGACATAGTAAATAATATCACGAAGACCCTATAAACAATTACTCATAGTCACAGACTTTACTTCATCTGCGGCGTAGAGGAGAGACCGATGCCTTAAATATCGTGAGCACCGCTTGTTTGTCCACTTGTCCTTGGTTAACTTCTAAGATGTTCCTCTGATGAATCGTTACAATAGAATACAAAATGTGACGCAGACGCAGACGCAGACGCAAAAAAGCATGCTCTAATGCACCCTGAAGGGGTGCACGAGAGCAAATTCCAACACGTACCGACCAATTGGTCACACCGTGTGGTTTTCGGGTAATTAACAGACGGGTTGTCGCATTTCGCGAAGTTACTGAAACAAACAAAAAAGCATATTATTAATTAATATTAATTTAGAAAAACAAAATTGTGGGGAACCGACTAAGGGTTTTTTTTAGAGTTACGTGCGGAGACACTACTCTATGGGGGGCTGGGTGAGAGCCTCCCAAACCACATTTGTCACATCTCGCTTATCCGAGCAGGGCTTTGGGACGTCGGTGGCACCCTCCAGGGTCGATGACGTAATTCCCAAGCCCCTGGATAAGAGGATTGGTGGCACCGGGAAGTCTGTCGTAGAAGGACTGCGCCAGCTTCCGGAAGTGGTCCTTGATGGTAGGCATATCCAGGTCTCGGTGCAGATTCACATTCCGAACGTACCAAGGTGCGTCCACAATGATCCTCAGACACCTACTCTGGAATGCTTGCATCCTCCTCATATACGTGTCCGCCAGGTGGCCCCAAGCGGGACACGCATAGTCGAGGATCGGTCTGAGCAACTGCTTGTACAGTGTCAGACCGTTGTTTGTAGACAGGGCGCTACGCCTGTTAAGTAGTGGGCCTAGGATTCCCAGCCTTTGCCTCGCCTTGTTTAGTCTCTTGGTGCAGTGAAGTCGCCAGGTCAGTTTGGTGTCCAGCGTAAGTCACAGGTTCAGCCCTCTGATATGCTCTCCGAACAGCCGGAGTGGGGCCGGCCTGTAGTACTTTCTTTTCCATGTGAAGAGCACTGTTGTACTCTTCTCCACGTTAATACTTGTTCTCCAGGTAGTCAGCCACCCCTCCAACTGCGTCAGGTGCGTCTGGAGTCGCCTCTCCACCAGCTGCCTTTTCCACCACTCAACTACTAGAGCCGTGTCGTCCGCACACAGTGCCAACTTGGTGTCTGGGGATTTCAGGATGTCGTTAAACATACAGACTGAAGAGCACCAGGCCCACGAGGGAACCCTGTGGCACTCCAGCCCAGACGAGATGTGAAGCAAGGGGTGGTTGTTTTATACAAGATGCACTGACGTATTATGAAAGGGAAATCAACAAGGGAGGGGGGTAATCTTTTAGAAATGAGCAAGACACCAACTAGCGCTAGGAGACGGCTGCTGATGACAACATAGGGAAGCGACTCTTCATTACAGCTAGGTCTGGCAAGCGTGCAAGATGTCCGTCTGTTTAACTTCCTCCAATTTTAAAACCAAATCTTCTTACATGATAATATGTTGACCTTTACTTGGCTTCAGGCTTCATGTGAGTGTAACATGAGTGACATGTTACAAGGAAATAAAATAACATTTAATGTAAAACTCACCTTATCCCCCTGAAGAGACACAGTCCGTACGGTCTGACCCCTTCCAATGCTGCCCGTTCAAGCCCCACCATCAAACTGGCGAGGGCAATGGATATCAACATTGAGTATCGTATTGGTGACGTCACGCCTCGAGATTAGTATGGAAAAATATGGAATTAACTATCAAGTTCTACAACCCTCCAGAACAGCGTCGGAGGTTCCAGCGAGTTGACGCATGCGCCATGTCCCCCACCCCCATCTTCCTTTGTTTCCTTTCTGTCCGTCTCAGGGATCACGTGGTTATGTTTTTGGACTATATATTATGCGCCATGTCCCCAACCCTCTTTTCCTCTTTCCATCTTCCTTTGTTTCCTTTCTGTCCGTCTCAGGGATCACGTGGTTATGTTTTTGGACTATATATTGGCATGTTTCGCCTGTTATAACACCAATTTCAGCGTAGGTGAGCAGAGCTATCTGCTGCAGATGTGATCAGTAGATTTTTCAAAATTCTCTTTCGGCCTAAATATTTACTCCTTTTCTAAATTATCTTTAAGGACTTAATATTGTATTAGTTGTTGATATATTCATTTTAAGCTCAAATCTTTTTCTTTGAGACTTAATTATGGGAGTAGTTATAAATAAACTCTCTTTAAGCTTAAATCTTTATCTAAGTCAATTTTTTAGAACTTAAATATACATTAATTCGTTAGATTGCCACTAGGTGGCTATTTTATATAATCAAATTTATTCGATGGGTTCTTGCCATTATATTTGTCCTTTTTGTGCCACTTTGATTTCTTTGAAGTTTATTGATTCGCTCACCTCCAAATGGCGTTGTTTGATTATTTAAGGGCCTATTTAGTAACTTGTTCCTAGACTGCTAGTCATACGCTTGTTTGTAATTCTACTTGTCTCAACGTCCCTAGATGGCCAGATTATATCTTATAGTAACTATTGGATGTTGGATTCTTACTATCCCATTTATTTTTGTTGAGGTCACTTTAATATGTTCTTGTTTATGTTAGGGCTTCACATGATGATCGGTTTATATTATTTCACAAGTTAATTATTCGATGGGCTTTCCATCGCATTTAACTATTTGAGTTTCTCTGGCGAGTAGATGTTAATTGGTTCGACCGTCACTAGATGACGTTGTTTGATTATTGTAAAGCCATATTTAATAATGTTGTTCCCAGGTTTCTTGACCCTTAATTTATTGTAGTTTAAGTAGTCTCTAGGCCCATTGGGGTCAATATATTGTTGATGGCAACGTAACTTATCTCCATTCCTCAAGGAGGAGTTCTAGTCTTAGCCTTAGATAGGCCGATGCCCACTCCCTCCAACTCTACCTCTCTAACATTGCTTGTTTGTACAGTACATATCTATGGTCATTGTTAATATTTAATAAAATGTCAGTTTTTTTTACCCATCGTCCATTATTTCTTTTTTGGGAGATTCAGGGCTGGACTTGAGAAAGGATATTTGTCATGGTTACTGATATTAAGTTGCCGTTGGTAAAGTCTTGCATTGAGTTCCAAGAAACTCCAGCAGCTACTTAAGGCCAATGGCATTATAAGACAGTTCAGTAGATTGACACATATCTATATAATGTTGGTTGATCAATACAATCTAAGTACGAAAAAAATTTATATATTATAAAGCAGCCAAATGTTCTTTAAAAGAATCCCCGAACACCATTACATCTATAGAAGAATTTAAATTCAAAGAGGGAAAAAGAAGCATTTAGTCTAGGTTGTTGGAATTAAGGTGACTTAAACCTCGGTATCAATCTATCAGCGTGTATCATTCTAGCTAAAGATTTTTTAGTTAAGTATCAGAATAATTGTTATGAATTAACTATGCAAATAAATAGTTAAAACTAGTCCATTCGTGAGTATTGACGTCAAGCTTTGGAATGAGAAAATTTGGCAACTTTTCAGCCAATAAATTATTTACTAGTTCACCGATAGGCCCGACTGCAAGTCAAAAGACATAGTACGGTAAACTTACTGTTTTCACCCCAAAGTACTTCGCCAGAAAATTTTCAACGGGCGCTACAGATATTATTATATTAATTTGATGTTCGACCTGGATTTCTCCAATACCTATGCCTGGCAAATTATGTTCTTAGTAAAAATAATCAGAGCGGCGGGTCTCAAATAGTTCCTATTCCATGTTATCTTTGGGTACTTTTACTAATGACTCAAAAAGTATATTCATACTTTCAATATTCATCTTCATTCTCGCTTTCAGCTGCAATATTTTTTTGTTTATCACCCCATCTTACTACACTTTTGGGTTATACGCTTACGTACTAATTACGCTAATGGGTTTGGAATGGGGAAGGTTGAATTTAAAGGAAACAATCCTCATTTTCGTGGATGGAGAGTGGAAAACCATTTAGGGAAAGCCACCCTCAGTTCCCCCGACCGAGATTCGAACCTCAATCTCCCCATCATCGGCAGTCTATTCTACTGCAAGAATGACGCCTTAGACCACGCGGCCACCGAAGCGGGTCCAAAACTTATTGATGTTCCATGCAGCTGCAACTAAAGAGGTATGAGGAAGCTGGTGAGTGAAATAAATGGGTGGAGCAATAAGCCATGTAGGAAAATTTACCTGATTACACCCGGCTGCTATTTGAACCACGACCTATCCATCACCAGATAATTAATAAAGACTAGACTGATGCCTTAGTCCAACAGTTAAGCTAATCTCTTACCGTCCAACCACTATCCCCTCAAATTCTAACCTCTGGGGACCGTCCTATAAGGGACGAAATCAGTTATTGTATTTATTTGTGTGGTTTTATTTCCTGATGGTTGGTTGGAATAGGTTTTACTCTAGGATGGTCCTACACCACGATGTACCATAAGAGTTGCAAAATGTTAAACGGTACCCTGGTAAAACGGGGCATATGTATACAACAGTTAAGTAGCAGGTAGAATTACCTCTACAAATAATAAAATAACAGTATACATTTCTAAGGGGGAATTGTAGCAATGATCAAAGGGTGAGGGGGGTCAACATTTCTGTGAGGTAGAGAAATTGAATTTATCAAGCACTTATTAGAAATATTTTTTATTAAGTTATGTATCACTATGTCTTACAACCCTTTCAGGCTATACGCCTTTTGAATATTTAAAATAAATATAAAATTATAAACATTTTAAATCTTAAAAAGGAACTCCTTAGGGGAGGTAGAAAATTAAATTTTCCAGGAATGTGGAGATATCACAACAAATAACAAAATTAGTCTATGTATTAATCACAACTTGTGAATGTGTGGAGTGCCAGGCCTCCACCGTGGTTCGGATTCCACGTTAAACTGTAGGTCCTCAATTTCACCTCACAATCACCCTAACAAGTGCGTATAACCAGAACGGGTAGTAAGACGCGGTAATAATAATAATAATAATAATAATAATAATAATAGTAATAATAATAATATAAAGAAGAGAACAGAAATGAAGGCGAAATGGTGGTTATTCAAGAAATAAAACTAGAGAAACAGCGTTAAAGAGGTATATAAAGGTAGATAGAAGTGTATTGATAATAAAAGTGAGTGTACAGGATAGGAGCACAGGAAATAGAGAAGGTTCTATGTGTTTGTGACCTAGAGAGCAAGATTCATAATTCAGCAGGTCAAGTCGTGGCCCGGTAGTAATAGCACGGAGGATACCAGTAGGTATGCTCGTGCTCAGAACTACATATGATCGATTATTTTTATTATCGTGTGTTTTATATGGCAAGCATGCATTTTACAAATCTAAAATGTAATCATTCATGACACATTCATAAAATAAGGTGGATAGTAAAATGTTAGGTATAAAGGTGTTTTACTAAAACTTGACCTGAGCGAAGATTGTGTACGGAGTGTACACAAGAAAAGTAAGTGTGTAAGAGTGTTCCACGAAAGGGATGCATAAGACAGTAGTGAGACACAACCCTCCATGTATTCTTTACACACATCACCAGGGGCTGAGGGATGTTAACCATGGCCCTTGAACCATTAACTGCCTCCCTGGTCGTCCATAATATTACGTGAGTGACCGAACTCCACCGAAATAGCAAGGTAACGGTTTCAACATTAAGAGCGTTCATGATAGCGGACCCAACTCAGCTCCCGGTAGGGAAGAGAAAAGACCCACGATATGCCAGAAATGTGTGATATGCTTTCGTATTGGAATGATTACTCGAAATCTTCTGCGGTGACGATGGGATAAAAGTGACAAAGTTTCTTGTTAATAACTACAGTATGTCCCTATTAAGACAGAATGAAGATTTTTGTACAGTGCTTATCTGTGAAGCCACTCTAAAATGGTCAAAAACAGCCTTTTTAATACAGTTTTTATTCAAATATCATTTAATATTTAAGCAATGTTCAGTATTAGGAACTTATATTAACTCTTTATCTCCATTAAAGTTTATTCAGAAATGATCCACCCACGTGGTGTAAATTAACGATTTCTAGCTGAATGTATCACAGAGTTGATTGTCGTGTGATGCACGCTCTTGACTGTAACACAGAGTTGATTGTCGTGTGATGCACGCTCTTGACTGTATCACAGAGTTGATTGTCGTGTGATGCACGCTCTTGATTGCATCACAGAGTTGAATGTCGTGTGATGCACGCTCTTGACTGTATCACAGAGTTGATTGTCATGTGATGCACGCTCTTGACTGTATCACAGAGTTGATTGTCATGTGATGCACGCTCTTGACTGTATCACAGAGTTGATTGGCATGTGATGCACGCTCTTGACTGTATCACAGAGTGGACTGGCATGTGATGCACGCTCTTGACTGTATCACAGAGTTGATTGGCATGTGATGCACGCTCTTGACTGTATCACAGAGCTTATTGTCATGTGATGCACGCTCTTGACTGTATCACAGAGTTGATTGTCATGTGATGCACGCTCTTGACTGCATCACAGAGTTGATTGGCATGTGATGCACGCTCTTGACTGTATCACAGAGTTGATTGGCATGTAATGCACGCTCTTGACTGTATCACAGAGTTTATTGGCATGTGATGCACACTCTTGACTGTATCACAGAGTAGACTGGCATGTGATGCACGCTCTTGACTGTATCACAGAGTAGACTGGCATGTGATGCAAATGTGATGCACGCTCTTGACTGTATCACAGAGTTGATTGTCATGTGATGCACGCTCTTGACTGTATCACAGAGTTGATTGACATGTGATGCACGCTCTTAAGATTTACGTTTTAAAGGTTAGAGTTAATGCCACATTACAATTGGGCCAGGAGTGCCTTCTTGAGAGGTGTAAACATGGCGTACTGATGTACTAACTCGGCCCTGGCATTTAGAATGGCTGTAAATGTTTTCTCAGGCTGAGCGAAAAACAGCAAGTGATGGTTAGTAAGACACAAAAAGTGATAAGCCAATCTAACATAGTCTAAATTTAACTAATCGAACCTAGCCTAAACTAAACAAGTCTAAGATAATACAAAGCAAAAAGATTGGTGGTGCTGAATTAATATCTACCCGCAGCTTTATTATCTGCTAAAATCCTCCTGGCAATGACCTTGGCCCAACTGCTAGTCACCTAAAGTTTGTTGGATGGACGAGAAGCTAGGTATAAAAGTCTGAAATAATATTGGTTTATCTCTTGCAATAAGATCCGCTTAGGAAATAAAATGGACTTGAAATAGACTAAGCTGCTGACTGGGAGATTACGGTTTGAATCTCGGTCGGGTATACTTAAAGTGTTTTTTTAACCAAATGTGCCTTCTCCCTCCTCTTAATTCAGGTACATTACCTCTAAATCTAGCCGTACTCATCCTTAACACATTAGCGTGATTGTACATAATCTTATTTCCCGACTGGGTAGTAAGATCACCCACTGCTCGTTCTCTTAGTGACGTTTTCCCACCCCAACCTTAGAATAGGGATTTATGGAGAGAACGTGCTAAAGATGGTAGGAGGCAAAGGGACTTAGGAAATAAAATGGACTTGAAATAGACTAAGCTGCTGACGGGGAGATTACGGTTTGAATCTCGGTCGGGTATACTTAAAGTGTTTTTTTAACCAAATGTGCCCTCTCCCTCCTCTTAATTCAGGTACATTTCCTCTAAATCTAGCCGTACTCATCCTTAACAAATTAGCGTGATTAGTACATAAGCTTATTTCCCGACTGGGTAGTAAGATCACTCACTGCTCGTTCTCTTAGTGACGTTTTCCCACCCCAACCTTAGAATAGGGATCTATGGAGAGAACGTGCTAAAGATGGTAGGAGGCAAAGGGTTCTTTTATTCCCTTTAGTCCCTACATGAGTGGTAGCTGGAGCCCTTAACGTGATCTTTACCAACAAGGATAACCATGACAACAGCCCGAGGCTTTTACCTGGTAACTAAGACTCTCATAGGACTGTAACAAGCTATAACAAGACTGTAACAAGCTATAACAAGACTAGCCACTAGCAAGATTCCAACAAAAATTAGACTTGTGCTCGTTCCTAAAAAGCCACACACTTCTTTCAGTACTAAGCACATTCCAGCTTGAGGTTCATGGACTATAACGTATTAGTATGTGACCATTTCTTACTCACTTCTACAAAACTACACTTCTAAACACTCCCGCGTTTAAAACTTATTAGTATGTGACCATTTCTTGTTCACTTCTACAAAACTACACATCTAAACACTCCCGCGTTAAACTACAATAATTTGAACGGTGGACGCTACAAAACTAATGTAGAATAATATTTTTGGTCTGGTTTAAAATTTAAATTTGACAGGTACGTAAAAAACCATATCACAAAACCATATAAGTCTTAAAATTTCAAAATGGGAATGTGGAGACCAAAAATAGTTGGAGTAGCGGGGAGGAGTAACTTAAATCTCTTCAAAATGTACCTTTCACTGCGGTAAAATTAAAAGTAGTAAAAACTCGAATTTAAAAATAGGAGTTTGGGATATGAATGAAATGTGGAGTAAGGGGTGAGAGGAATGGAGGGATAGCATTTCTAAACTCATATAAAACACTGTTTCTGGTATGGTAGATAGTTTTAATTTTGTCTGGGCAGATTTAAAACAGAAACATAAAAAACACATAATGTAAATATTATCTTGAATGGGGATCCTTAGCGTTGTGATTACATAGCTAAATATCTAAGGATAAGCTATTGCCTACATAGGAGTGACGTAATAATTTAAATAAACAACTTCTGGTGACACAGCTTGGTGAATCATGATGCTAATGTATTCATTGTATATTTATAATAACTATTATTTTATTTTAATTTGCGATCTTTGGTAAACCATTATTCTCTTTTTTCCAACATGTTTCTGTGACGTCATTACGTCCTTTCATTTATCTTATGATCATGCTTACACAAATATTGTGTTGTACATGGATTGCTTTCGTTTGTGCACTCAGTTAGGGCGCTTGGTAACATTTGGATGTAATTTATTTTAATAGTTTTGGTTTCCATAATTGATTTGGAATTGTCATAATGTGTTTAGAATTGCCATAATTGGTTTGGAATTGCCATAATGTGTTTAGAATTGCCATAATGTGTTTGGAATCGCCATAATGTGTTTGGAATCGTCATAGTTCCGGATTGTACAAAGAGGAACTTTAAAAATGTTGTTTGCCGGATGTTGAACGTCCTAATTTGATATCGTTTTGAACCCGTGCCTATAACGGGTCCAAAACCGGTCCAATGGTAATAGTGGTCAGTGCACCTGGCTACGAACCTAGGGGAGCCGGGTTCCATTCCCGGCTGGTACCTTGGACCATGGGTAGTTTTCTCTAAAGGGGAATTATCCCAACAGCCCTTATGGCTTGGTTATTTAGACTTAAGTTAGGTTTAAGATCACTCCTGGCTCCACAACTTTGTAATAACAATGTTCACATCATCTCATTGCTGGTATGACGTGTAGACAACATCCACATGTGTATCCTGGGCAACTCTCTGTGCCAGAATAGGTGGCCAAACTATTGTATGTATCTACCCCGGTCATAGAAGTCATAAAAAAAGGTCAAACCTGTTGGTTATATATATGATAGCCTATATAATAAATGCTCAACATTACTAGAAACTCGTAAAAACATAGATTAGCAGATTACAAATTACGGCTAAGGAAAATATTAATTATTTAAAAATAAATTGATCTAATTTCGTGTGTTGCCTGCTGGTTATACTACTCCTAGGTTATCTAAGTACAAAGAAAGCTGATATTCAAGAGGCCAAGCTCAATATCACTGGATATTAGATGACAGGTATTGTTAGGATTGGGCCAGTAGTAAAGAGAGAGATAACGAAACACAATAAAACAAAGTTTATATTATTTTTATTTCGTTCTTTTTAGAGCTTTAAAAAGCGTTGCTAAATGTCACTAGGGACACAAACTGGCAAATAAGTAGCAATGACATGAGTGTGTAGTTTTAAGAACACCGCGGGAGCTTCAAGAAAAATCAGTGAATTCTTCATGCAAGAAATTATTCAGACTTATAAAAAGGTAAAGGAATCCACACAGAAGTAATTTAGTTTGGGAGGGAAAATATGGAGATTAATACAACTTAGTCTATCAAAGTTAATAGCTATAGAACAGTCGGAATAATAATATTTTACAGATATAAATAGCAACAAAAATACTTCAGAACAGGGCAATACGGATCAATTTAAAATGTAGTTAATATACAAGCATTGATGTTATGCTGAATAAGCTAGGCTGGGTAAGTGTAATATCAATAACTAAATAAAACGTGAAACGTTTACTCATGTCCACAACAAATTACAAATTTGATAAAGGATTAAGGGATTTTAATGTTCTGCCTCAAGAGGTGAAGAGTTCTACTACACTAGAGACTAAAAAATATGTATTCAAGAAATGAGTGAAGTCAATGTTTAAGTTTTTATGAACAGTGTAAATTAATACAGATTTGTTTGACAGATTTAGTTGTTTAGTGTTGTATGTTCCTGTTTATGTACGGTAACCATTGTTTATTCAGGTATTTTTATGTTTATATACTATGTATATGGTTAGCAGGGTTATGTTATTGAAATAGTTATCAGGGGAAGGGCGGGTAGTACCGGACACTTAAGCTAAAAGTAACACACCGTGTATAGGATCAGACTTATTTAAACAACATACTGTGGACTTAAACCTTGTGTATTACATCACATAAAAGAAAAATTAGAAAACTATTAATTTTAAAATTAATTAACAAAAAACGTTGAATTATTTCCTTATCTTAACATTGTTGGATAGCCCCGGACCAAGTCTTATTTTTATTCTCAGGCTTCCAAACTTAAACTTAATCCGTCTTACAATGGTCACAATGTTAATACTGGCACATTCTTAGAGCTCAGCCTTTACAGTCTACGTACGCACTGAATCCAATCTTCTTCAAAGGTTTTTACACACAAGATGCATTCTGTGATTTCACTTTCTTCACCATCTCTGTTCCAACATGAACATTTTTTCCCAATGACACGGTTTTTGTTACCGGTATATTAAAATAAATAATTTTTTACTTTTTTTTTACCTAATTTATTTAATATTTTACCTTCTTTCTTTTCCAGTAAGCTGTCTTTGAACGAGTTTCACACTTTTGAGATTTGCATTTTTTTAAAACCCAAATCTCCTCTTCGTTGCATCAGGAAAAGGTGAAATTTTATTTAGAATTGTATCCATTCGGTTCGTAGATGGTTGAGGTCCTTGGCTCGTGGACGGCTGAGGTCCTTGGCTCGTGGACGGCTGAGGTTCTTGGATCGTGGACGGCTGAGGTCCTTGGCTCGTGGACGGCTGAGGTCCTTGGCTCGTGGACGGCTGAGGTCCTTGGCTCGTGGACAGGCTGAGGTCCTTGGCTCGTATACGGCTGAGGTCCTTGGCTCGTGGACGGTTGAAGTTCTTGGCTCGTGGACGGCTGAGGTCCTTGGCTCGAGGATGGCTGAGGTCCTTGGCTCGTGGACGGCTGAGGTCCTTGGCTCGTGGATGGCTGAGGTCCTTGGCTCGTGGATGGCTGAGGTCCTTGGCTCGTAGACGGCTGAGGTTCTCGTCTTGTAGGCGAATGAGGTCCGACCCTGTATTTAGGCTTGGAAACTCCTTGAGGGGACCTTATGCAAACCTTAGATACCAAGTTCTAGTCTAATTTGTAAACTGGTTTCAGAGGTTCATGAAATGTCGACATTTTACCAGTTTAAACATTTTTTAAACCGAGAGGATCATAAATACGAAACCAGCATTCAAAAAGCAAACAGTGCTTGTGGATAAAAAATATACCATTCAAAATATTATATAAGTTATAGTCAAAGTCTGTAGTTTATTCTGATTATATCCATTTTGAGGATAAGATTATAATAAAAATTAATTGCAATATCTCATTGCACAAGTTAACTGTGTGTGTCCATAGCATGCTGGCTAGGAAATAAGAAAGCGTTTCCATGACAACAACTATGAACGGTAGTGCTCTATAATAATTGAAAATAACAAACATAATAGCTATTTATCTACTGCCCAAATAACAGTTCAGTAATAGTTATAGTTATGTCTTGTCTTCTTCTGACAAGTCAAGAATAGAATATTCAACATGTGCTCGATGTTAGGGACTTCATTGTTATCTGATGAGCACATTGGACCCATGACCCAAAAATGATGGTTTATTGTTTACCTGATCAAGCACAGTGCTGCCAAATTATGTATGGAAGAGTTTCAAAATTCCTTAAGACGTTCAAATAATGTTTTTAAATATATTAGCTAGAATTCACAAATCAGACTAAAATTATAGTTCAGCTGGTATCTATAATTTAAATGTATTTATTTTTATTTCTTTTGAAGAATATTAAAATTACTGGCAAACGCAGCAAGAAGATACTATTGGGATGACCTTGACGAATATGGGAGGATAATATTAGAATGGACCTGAAGGAGATAGGGTGTAATGAGGTGAACTGGAGATAATTATCTCATGATAGGGATAGGGTGTAATGAGGTGAACTGGAGATAATTATCTCATGATAGGGATAGGGTGTAATGAGGTGAACTGGAAAGAATTATCTCAAGATAGGGATAGGGTGTAATGAGGGGGACTGGATAGATTATCTAAAGATAGGGATAGGGTGTAATGAGGGAGACTGGATAGAACTAGCTCAAGATAGGGATAGGGTGTAATGAGGGAGACTGGAAAGAATTATCTCAAGATAGGGATAGGGTGTAATGAGGGGAACTGGAGATAATTATCTCATGATAGGGATAGGGTGTAATGAGGGGGACTGGAGATAATTATCTCATGATAGGGATAGGGTGTAATGAGGTGTACTGGATATAACTAGCTAAAAATAGAGATAGAGTGTAATGTGGAGGGCTGTATAGAACTAGATCTAGATAGGGATAGGGTGTAATGAGGTGGACTGGATATAACTAGCTAAAAATAGAGATCGAGTGTAATGTGGAGGGCTGTATAGAACTAGATCTAGATAGGGATAGGGTGTAATGAGGTGGACTGGATATAACTAGCTCAAAATAGAGATAGGGTATAATGAGGTGGACTGGATATAACTAGCTCAAAATAGAGATAGGGTGTAATGAGGGAGACTGGAAAGAATTATCTCAAGATAGGGATAGGGTGTAATGAGGTGGATTGGAAAGAATTATCTCAAGATAGGTATAGGGTGTAATGAGGTGAACTGGAAAGAATTATCTCAAGATAGGGATAGGGTGTAATGAGGTGGACTGGAAAGAATTATCTCAAGATAGGGATAGGGTGTAATGAGGGGGACTGGATAGATTATCTAAAGATAGGGATATGGTGTAATGAGGGGGACTGGATAGAACTAGCTCAAGATAGGGATAGGGTGTAATGGGGGGACTGAATAGAACTAGCTCAAGATAAGCCCGAAAGGTGCCGACTAGAACCGAAGTCACTACCTCTCTCTACCCCTTTCAAAACACAGTGGGATGGTTCGGCATGAAAGGAGAAATTAATATATTGTTGTCAAGGTACTGACCCCGTGCCTACACATCTTAGAGCCCGGTACACACGACACAACTTCTTGTACATAAAGTTATACAAGAAGTTCCAACGTTGTGTGAACACTAAAACTTGTACAAGATCTGCTTTGCATAACTTATTGTATACAATTTCAGGAAAGAGAACGCGTCCTATATAAGCCAATTTTCTTGTAGAGCTTTTTAGTTGTAAACACGAAAACTTCGTCTGTTAGACAGTTAGGCCTGGTTAAAAAAAAAAGTGATTGTAAGAAAAACAGCTAAATGTTTGAAAACAAACAAATACTTATAATTGAAAGAGGTTAAACCCCAAATATAAAGGTTTTGAACGGTTTAAAAATTAATATTAAAAAATCGAAAGAAAAAAGTTTTTTATTTTCATAATATTTAGAAATGATTAAGAAATTGTTTACATTAAATACTCATATTTTCAAAATCATTCAATTATTATTTTTCCATAAGAAGAGCAAAACCGCCATTAAAAAAATATTGTATGCCATCACAAAGGCCGAGTGAACAGTCACTCGCTAAAATTTGTATGCAATCCCTGTGACCAAGATATTGTACAGTTTCTTGAACAACTTTTTGTTAAAGAATTTGTGTCGTGTGTACCAGGCTTTAGAGCTTTGTGGAGTTTATTGTAGCAGGTGCTTTTGTTTTGATGTGTGTATCAGTGAAAGCTAACATAACAAACGAGAGTTTATAAGTATATGTCTATAATAAGTAATAACACAATAATGTAAATCACAGAACAGAAGGACGCCCAAAGCCAAAACTATCATTTAAAAAAAACTCCAAATAGCTTCTTGAAGCTTAATTTTTTTTTAAATTCCGGTACCTCCCCTTTTAGCTTGGGGGCACCCCTTCCAAGCTTGCCTAAGAATTTTGGTCACGAGACTATTCTGCTTAGAGCGCTTAAGTGAGTCAAGTTAAGATACAAACAACTTCGCAAAATGGCTTCGAAATGTCCAAGTAGACAACTTCGTTAAGCTAACTTCTCTATTTGAGGATAGTGTTGGTAAACTCATCAAGTATGGAGGGGGAGCAGCATGTCTTGTACAGTCACTCGACCCGTAGTCGTGATTAGAGTCAATTACTCGTGTATTTACGAATAGAGGTGAAACAAACTCCCGGTTTGTCCTGTCTGGACGCAGACACGAGTGACAGTGACAGTCCCACGAGTAAAGCGCTTCAATTACTCCCACATGAGGTTCACTTTCACTCCAAAGTGTCAACAGAATACATTTAGGGAAGCTGATCAGTATCCATTGCGTACTGGGCCATGCGTAGAACTGGAGATGTTGTCCCACTAGGCGTGTCTGGGGCTGTCAGGGGATAAATTATCACACGCTTACGCTTCTCTTCAACTCACACGCATACGCTTCTCTTCAACTCACACGCATAATTATTTAGTAAGTTATATTATAGGGGAGTTAACCGAAACAAGTGAGAAAAGGACTCCATGGCGTGCGAAAACGATGAACTGCGGTGATAACAATCGTCTACTATCGGAGAAAACACTTTGCGAAGTGTTTCAACACGTGTGCGAAAACACAATTTATCAAAATATATCAATATAACAGAAATAAATCAAACTAAAAAGGATGCTAAGCAAAAATTATGCAAATTATTTAAATAATAATAAATTAATACATAAAAAATAGATAAATACTTGACACTTGAAATATTATTAGCTTTGGTGGCCGCAAGGTATAAAAAGGTTGTCACCACAACTATCAAGAGTATCTGAGAGCAGATTCCTGCCCTTCAAAACACCTCTTCCAACTCCTACTTCCCCGACACAGTGTTATCTAAGAACCTCCATCTATTTCTTTATCAACGACTCCTCCCTACCTACACTACAGATCGATCTTGAGCACCATGTTGAAACGTGAGAGGTTTGGGTCTCAGACATACGAGCAAGGAAGACTACAATCACACACAGAAAATAGCAGTTTCTTCTTTTTCCGGTGACGACCCGAGATGGGGGTAAATTGAAGACCACCTTCTTGAGGAGTTAACTAGATGACGTGGACTTCAGAGAAGAAGCTAACAAAGGCACACATACATTATATATATATAATATACTATATATTTACTACATATTATACACGTATATATAATATATAATAAGCTATATATGTATAATATAATATTTTACACATTATATATTATGTATGTATTATATATTACACATATATTGCATATAATATTATATATGTATAATATATTACACATATACTATATATAATATTTGTATAATATATTACACATATACTATATATAATATTTGAATAATATATTACACATATATTATATATGTATATATATATAATATATTATACATATTATATATATAATATATATAATATATATTATATATATATTATATATATTATATATATTATATATTATATTAAATATT
>CABFWB010001428.1:61394-160956 GCA_902151455.1 Timema bartmani
TATTTATTATATATATATATATAATATATAATATATAATATATATATATATATATATATATATATATATATATATATATAAGAAATTAAATTAAATATATCCGCCATGTTTAAATTTTAAAAGCAAATACTAAATAGCAATATGCTATGTTAAATAGGTATAACCACGATAGAAAATTGTTATTTATCAGGTTTTATGTTATTTAATGTATTAATTATATATATATATATATATAACTAAGATATTTAATAAAAAGTTACCTTCGACAAATTTAACACCACAAATAATTAATTTATATCTTTGCTACACAAGCTAACATTACAGATAACTTTATTCAATTTATTTGTTACATATATTTAACACGGCTGATAGCAATTTATTTTTGTTGTTATTTATCTAAAATTTATATTATATATATATATATTTAACTATACATTAAGGAAAGAGGAGCTTAAGAAGAAGGATTCAAATATTGTATGACTTGAAGGAAAGAAGAAAACTCTGGGAGCTGAAGGAGGAAGCAGAGGACAGGGTGCATTGGCAGTCTGAGTTCACTGACAAAAGGAATAGACCTGTCGTAAGATAGAACACTTCTTAATAATAATAATAATAATAATAATAATAATAATAATAATGTAACTTCAACTAAGTTAAAAATTACTACCTGGACACGGGGATTGAAGCTGGGACATTTAAATCTATGCATCAATGCACCACCATTGAACCATTCTCTTACATCTCATTATATTCCAAGTTAAGGGGCTAATTACCTTCATTTGCTGACGCGCCTCTAAACTATATAATAATAATATATTTCTGGTCACCTTTACCTTGTTGTTGGGTTAGGTGTAATTGTAGTAACTGGTGAAAATATCGTTTACTCAGAAGTATTTTTACTTTTAACTGGCTAACACGCAATTGTAAACATACTATCTTGTGTTTATCACAATTGATAGGTTACATGGCTGTCTACAGGATCAGATTTGATAACTCAAAGAAATTCCATCAAGTCAGAAACGATAAAAAATAATTAGACTCGACACAAAATAACTAGTGAAAAGTGGCACTGGATAAGAGATCCACTAGGATTACTCAGTGGTAGAGAATTAGCACGTGAAGACAAAGGCCCTGGGTTCAATTCCTGTCTCCAGGAATGAACTGAGTTTGATTCAGCTACCAGGATTGATCAATGTGGATAATTCACAGCCATCATGTCGCAGCTGTGATACAGTTGAATCAAATATTTGTGTTTAACTTCTGATTTATTATCTTGGCTGTATCTATTTAACTTGGCAGGTATTTATTAATTTATTTAGTATCTTGGATATATATATTTAATATCATGAATATTATTGTAAATATATATTTAATCTTAAATATAATAAATTGTAATCACCCTGCCCTAAATTGGGGCGTTTGTTTAAATAAACATTATAAATGTTGGAAGTTGCAAATGACAGAACTAGTCTAGTTAGCTTGTTTTGATTAAGAGTAAATAGCCAGAGCTATATTAATGGTAATTACTTCAGTTAGATATCATATTCTGAAAATTGAAAAATGACACCTGGACACGGGTTAGATTCCCGTGTCCATGTGTCATTTTTCAATTTTCAGAATTTGTTTTGATTAGATCGTAAACTATATGATGAAAGAGCTGAAAAATCAAAATAGTATGTTAGCATTGTTTTTGATAATCAGGCAAATTCGTAGTAGTGTTTTAGAGCCATCGTGGCTGAAAAAATAATATCTATACTAAGGGGTCACTCTGCCCATTTTTGGAGCTTCACGGGATAGAACACCGGGTCATTGGCTAACTTGTTCTGGAGGGCTACCATCGTGCCCAAGGTAGCGGGGTTCGTATCCCAGTAGAACCACCGAGTGTGTCAGTCAGGCCATCTGTTAAGCATTTCTTACCAAACCAGTTCTGTCACGGGCTCCTAAGTAAAGTTTTTATATCTTTTTTGTAAACTTCTTACAACATCACATTTTGTAGTAGTTAGAAGTGCTACAATAAACCCTGAAAACCAAATCCGTGTATAACTTACGAACACATATTTTGTCGGCGTCCCTATCCTCCCCCCACACACACGTTTTACTTCCATCAAACACCAAAACCATTGTTCATAATATACTCCTATTCAGCCGATCATACGATTTCTCCAGATCAACAAATGCACAGTAAACTTTCTTTATTACTGTCATACATTTCTCAATCCCTTGTTAAATGAAAATATGGCATGAAACCACATTGCACACTCCAATCTTGCCCGCAGTTATTTCACGCCCTCTCTCAATTAAAACTCTCCCAAAAACTTTGCCTGAAATACTCAACAAACTAATTGCCCTATAATTCTTATAGTCAATCTTACTGCCTTTGCCTTTATACAAAGGAACAATGACGGCATCCTTCCCGGCATTAGGAACGTTCGCAATCCCAGCACACATTGAACAACTCACGCAATCTGGCAAGTAAAGTAATTACTATATTCTAATTACGTATTCATTTAACATTGCATATAACTGTTTATTTAATATTTGAGATATAGGCTATATTTAAGGAGACAGATAACTATTTATGTAAAGAATTACTTTAGCACCGTAGATTACTACCCATTTGGGCTTTACGCCTATTTACTAACTAAGCTAATGGCTTAGGGATGAGGAAGGTTGAATTTAGAGAAAATATATCCATCTTTGTGTAGGAGAGAGTGGGAAACTATTTATGGAATAAACCATCTTCACTACACTCGACTGGGATTGATCCATGGTATCCCCGTTATCGGCAGTCTAGTAAATTGCGACAGTGACGCCTTATACCATGCGGCCGCCAAAGTATGTGACTATTTACTTAATTATATACTTAATAACATTGTAGATATAATATAAGTTCTTTAAATTGAAAAATGACACCTGGACACGGGAATCGAACCCGAGATCTTGGACTTTGTACGCCAAGCTCTACCACTGAACTATCCAGGAATCGTCCCGTGCCCAGAGTCATGCTTCACTCATATTTTAGGGCAGAGTCTATGATGGACGTGTGGAACTCGTTGACTACATGTGATAAATTAAGTCACGAGCTATCAGATAACACGACTCAATAGTTGGCCATGGGACAATTCCTGGATAGCTCAGGGGTAGAGCTTGGCGTACTCTGCGAAAGGTCCCGGGTTCGATTCCCGTGTCCAGGTGTCATTTTTAAATTTAAACTACTTATAATCTAGATGCGGCTATATCCATATATAACAAATATAATAGCTTTGCTATTTAATACATTATAATATAAGTGTTTAAATAATGTAGCATGCTGAGTATTCAAATTAACATCAGGCTATAATATAATTAGCCTAAATATGTAATTTATATTGGTAATAGGGGTTTGAAAATAGGAGATACAGTTTTTGAAATTAAAATAATTTCTCACCTAAGTGTATGAGTCTGACTATCACTATGCCCTTTACTTTATTTCCATCAGATATCGGCTCACAGATATTTACAAATTTAATATTAAAATGCACTGAATCTTCCCTGGTGGACGTCTGGCTCAATAGCGGATCCATCCTTATAACATAACGTTATAATCTTCCCTCCAAAATAGCGTGGGCTCTCACGGCTACAAATAATTATCTTATTTAATAACGAACATTATATACATAGACACAGTTCTATTTTTAGCACTGCGTCTTACTACCCGTTTGGTCTATGTACTAATTAATATAATGGTTTTAGGAACTAGGCAGGATATATTAAGAGGAAGTGTACCTGTATTTGAGTGGAATGAGAATGGAAAACTATTTTTGAAAAAACCTCAGTACATCCGACCAAGATTCGAACCTCTATCTCCCCGTCATCGTCAGTCTAGTCCACTGCAAGAGTAGTGCGTTAGACAGTGCGTTCACCGAAGTGGCTATGGACACTTATAGACGAACATGTGTACATGGTAATCTGTAGATATCGCTCATACCAGTCAATAATAGATGTTTGTAATGTGATTGCCTTGTGTGTGACGTGAGTAGTCCTGCTTTCCCCTGGTGGTGAAACTCTTTACTATGGCAACATCCGGCCCCGTGGTGTTGTGGTCAGTGCATCTTGCTACGAACACTAAGGTCCCGGGCTCACTTCCCGGCTGGTACTTGGGTATTTTTCTCTCAAGGGGAGTTATCCCAACGACCACTAGGGGCTAGTAGATTAGGATTAAGACTCCCACCATTTCCAAAACTCCATATTCACTATCATCACATCATCTTATTAATGGTACGACGTGTAGACAACCTCCTATGTTCTACCCTGGGTATACTCTGTGCCACTAGAGCGGCTAATAGTCTACATACAGGGGACCTCCTATAATGTACCCTGGGTATACTCTGTCCCACTAGAGCGGCTAATAGTCTACATCCAGGGGACTGATCTCGATGTCATGTCACTCCCGCTCAGTAATGCCATACGATAAAAAAAAAAACTAAAGAACTATGGTAAAAGTTTACGAAATTAATGAACTAATTTACTTAAGGGATGTAAAATTTGAAAATAAAAATTCAAACTGACCATGAAAACAGACACCATATTTTCATTTTATTTAAATTATTAAAGAAATAATGTTTAGTTATTGATTTACATTTATGAAACATTTTTAGTCTAAATTTGACATACAGGGTGTCCCAATTTATGTGGGAAGTAACTGGGGTGTGGACAGTAAACCTCAGAATAACGCAAAAGTCTTTAGGGACAAATGTCCAATATTTGCTAGTTCTCGAGATAAGGCCTTCCAAGTTTCTGCTGGAATTGTTAATAGTCTTATTTGATACACCCCTGTTTGTGTAGCCGCAGTGATACATCATCTACAAGAGGTGAAACAGGCGTGTATCAAATAGGACTATTAACAATTCCATCATAAACTTGGAAGGCCTTATCTCGAGAACCATCAAATATAGGACATGTGTCCATAAGAGCTTTTTGTTGTTGCTTTGAGGTATACTATCCACACCCTAGTTACTACTCACAAAAATAGGAACACCCTGTATATAAAAGCATTTTTACCTTTTTTCCTGACTGTTTATGTTGAACGGATTTTTTTTTTGTCGTTCCTGTATGCTTAATTTTTTTTATGTTAATCTACTATTGTACTGTACTGTATTTTATTACATTCTATCCTGTACACTTTTCGTTTCATTTTATTATTGCTATGTGTTTTATTCAATCTCCACATTAATATATGTTGGTCTACAGTAATTATAAACCATGATTAGCCTGTATTTGTGACACCGAGATTTAGCGACACATGTTTTTACGAACTTTTACTTACCACATTAAAAGTAATCTCAAAACTGATTTAAAGATTATTGTAGCATTTTTGAATTATTATTATTATTATTATTATTATTATTATTATTATTATTATTATTATTATTATTATTATTATTATTATTATATACTAGAACCGCTTATACATTCGTTAAATAAAATGAAATAAAACATTTTCGCAAAATTGACAATTTTTCCTTTTAAATGCGAATTATGATCAATTTGTTTGAATTAACAATAACGCTAACAACGGCTTTGTTTACCTTTATCTTGAGTTTTCTTAAAATATAGATAGTACCAACTGCGCTGATAAAAAAAAATCCCAAAGAAAAATTATTCCCCTAAACCAAAGATTGTTGATAAAAAAAAGTGTTTGAACTGGTTACTTTGACAGCCATATTGTGTCCAAAAACAAATATTTCAAGCAGAAGAAGGAAAAGAACACAGATAATCTTGATTGAGATCTTTTTATCTTCACGACTTTGGTCTTCCATCTTGCTTCACTATCAAGTAAAGTTATTTTCGAGTTTGTTGATCAAGTGATATTACATGAAAAATTATTAATATAATAATAGGTGAATGAAAATTAAAAGTGCCAAAGGTCTAAAATATTTTTGAAATACAGCGAGAATATTTAAAAGATGGCCCTTATATATTTAATAAAGTTAAAAAAAAAATGATGTGTAGATTGTGTAACACCCGCGTGGACTGGTTTAGAAATTTGGTAACAGTGCTTTCCTTGTACTCTGGTGATTGGCGCGTAGGCTTCTTTGACTGGTAAAAATAGTTCGGTACAAGCTGGGCTATACTCCACCGTGTGTGCATATATAGGGTCTATATTGTATTTAAGACGTTTGATTTAGAAATATATTAACTAGTTCGTAATAAGTGGGCCTTCATTATGAAATTTTAATTAAATAGTAATAAAATATTATACAAGGCTATTTTGTTAAATTAATATTATTTAAATACTTGTTTAGGAGTAAGCCAAAGTATTAGTTAAAAATATAAAACCTTTTAGCTGTAATTATTTTATTCGTGGCAATATATTTTATTAAAATTGATTTGTTATTATTTTCAAATCACTCCCCTAATCATCCCAAAATAATTCGACTTTTTATATAAAAATACAAGTTTATTTAATGAAATACAATAACTTTATATAACACAAACCAAGATTCAACCTTTTATTTAACGACTATTTTTTACCAACATATAATTTGTATCTAACGAAACTAATTGTTTTATTTACCACAAATCAGGGTTTCTGGCCTTTATGTAATAAGCACCTGTACAGATCATTAATTACAATTATATAACAATTATGTGTATTCCACTTACCTTGAGAGATATCAGTATTTTCTATATGGTATATCTTGTAAGCTGTGTAGGAAAATGGAAACAGGGCCTTAATTATCGAAAACTTAATAAAATAAATGGGGGGTGGCAGATTGTTTAATTCAACCCAACCTTTCCTATTTCGCCCCAGTATAAAGATTACAAAGCGCAGCTATTCACCTGGTATTTGAATTAGCGACTCAGAACTCTCCACATGAAGAGGGAAGAGAGATTCACTTCAAGATAATCTCCCCCCCCCCCATTTCCAACCAATCGTATTGTGATGACATGGACTCACTACATGTGGGGATAGTTTGTTATGGAAATTGGTCACCATTCTTGCGTGTTGATATTATACTGATTAGGTTGATATGACTTATTATCAGGCTCTAATTGAAGTCTCTTATGTAATTTTAATGAATTATTCATTCAGCGTCACTGCTGTATTGAACAGAGGGAATATACGGTACGATATCACACCTGATGGTATTTCACTTCTTAGATAAATGAGTTGATTAAATGTGATTGGATCAAGATCTATCCAATCTAGTGACCGGTGCTGAATATTACGGTTCCGTTCTTTAGAATTGGTGATTAATAAAAACATATGTTTTCTCTTGACGAACGCATGTCCTGACTGCTCTGTGACTACTATGCAAGTGTCCTCATCTCCATTTCCAACAGGGCTGTTGAAAATATTTGATTGCTAGAATGTTCGAGTAACGGGACGAAATCATCTCTCGTATCTCCCCTCTTGTCCTCCGAGAAGATTTTGCCTGGGTGACCGATAGAGAGAAACAGAAGGATGTTGCAACACGTAGAAGGGCTGTGTAAAATATAATCGTTACAGTATTTTAAGCCACATTAGAATTCTTAATAGGTATTTGTTTCCAATGAGATCATTTCCCGGCTTTATTCCAGTGGAAAGTGAATGGAAACCATCATTTCTCAATGGCCCGCTCCGCTACCTGGAAACCTCTGGAACAACATAGCAGATTCCTCAATAGCTTGTGTGCGACACGGAAACAAGTATTTCCCCCCCAAACCGCCATTAAAATTGTATTTATATCATCCGGAGGAAGGTTTGTCCCCTCCTTTTCAGACCAGTTGATAAGGTATGTGAACAGGGGTGGCCCGAGGTAAACTTTGCTCCCGGTAAGGATTTCTTTTTGGCAACCCCTTATACAGAGTTTATATTAATTAGACAAAACGTTAAGAAAAGTTCACATTATAAACATTATAAACATGGATCTAGAAATCTTTAGTTTCGGAAGTAGGAGACATTTTATTGTTCAATTAAATACAATTCAACACGAGAAGTAATGCAATTAAAGAAAACAAAGTTTAACAGAAACAAAAAAACAAACAAACAAGAAAACAGAACATTTTGTTACAATAATATAGGCCTAGTTCCAAATGGTGTCTCATTTTGATGCACCGTCTGAGCCTACGTTCCATGCTTTGCTAGATTATGTTGAATACAGCTGTGACCTGAGGGGCTACGTATTTGTTCATATCCATTTAAGATACACTCTCTTAAAACATCAACATCAGGAACATGATTTAAGTAGACAATAGACTTTAAATGTCCCCAGAGATAAAAATCCGTTGGGTTCGAATCTGAATCTGAATAGATCTCCCACTACCAAACCTTTAATAACCCTTAAACTAAGCGTTTCTAGCTAGACCCATATTTATATGATCTTTTATTAGTGTTTGGTCGATGTAAATACGCCCCTAGAATATTTGACACCAATACAACACATATAACTGGGGGATAGTAGGAAAATATTAAAATAATCCCCAAACCTAGAACCTCTATACCTAACGTTACCCAAGCATGATGGGAAATAGTCTCCAAACCTAGAACCTCTATACCTAACGTTACCCAAGCATGATGGGAAAATAATCCCCAAACCTAAAACCTCCATACCTAACGTTACCCAATTATGATGGGAAATAGTCCCCAAATCTAGAACCTCCATACCTAACATTACCCAAGCATGATGAGAAATAGTCCCCAAACCTAGAACCTCCATACCTAACGTAACCCAAGCATGATGGGAAAATAATCCCCAAACCTAAAACCTCCATACCTAACGTTACCCAATTATGATGGGAAATAGTCCCCAAATCTAGAACCTCCATACCTAACATTACCCAAGCATGATGAGAAATAGTCCCCAAACCTAGAACCTCCATACCTAACGTAACCCAAGCATGATGGGAAAATAATCCCCAAACCTAAAACCTCCATACCTAACGTTACCCAATTATGATGGGAAATAGTCCCCAAATCTAGAACCTCCATACCTAACATTACCCAAGCATGATGAGAAATAGTCCCCAAACCTAGAACCTCTATACCTAACGTAACCCAAGCATGATGGGAAAATAATCCCCAAACCTAAAACCTCCATACCTAACGTTACCCAATTATGATGGGAAATAGTCCCCAAATCTAGAACCTCCATACCTAACATTACCCAAGCATGATGAGAAATAGTCCCCAAACCTAGAACCTCTATACCTAACGTAACCCAAGCATGATGGGAAAATAATCCCCAAACCTAAAACCTCCATACCTAACGTTACCCAATTATGATGGGAAATAGTCCCCAAATCTAGAACCTCCATACCTAACATTACCCAAGCATGATGAGAAATAGTCCCCAAACCTAGAACCTCTATACCTAACGTAACCCAAGCATGATGGGAAAATAATCCCCAAACCTAAAACCTCCATACCTAACGTTACCCAATTATGATGGGAAATAGTCCCCAAATCTAGAACCTCCATACCTAACATTACCCAAGCATGATGAGAAATAGTCCCCAAACCTAGAACCTCCATACCTAACGTAACCCAAGCATGATGGGAAAATAGTTCCCAAACCTGGCAATCCCATACCTGACGTAACCTGGTGGTGATAGGAAACTAATCTGAAGGGAAACTCCACAAATACTAAACATACTTCAAACATTTCACTGCGAGATTGTGCGAGAACGGCTAGGACTACAAAGAACACCTAGTTTCGTAGAAAACGTGTGTCTTTGTCTTATACTATCATAGTATGATACTATAGTATGATACTATAGTATAGTGAACGGCTTTAGAGATAATTGTAAAATACCATTTTCGGGAGCAATTTTTTTAAAAATATGATGGATGTAAAATCACTTTTTGAGAGTGGGACTGTCTCTAATTTTATCCACCCAAAAAATATATCAGTCTGTCATATTTTATTTTAGTTTCAAAAAGTGAACGATTGTTTTGTACAACATATCCACTATTACGCCCAGGTTAGGTTAGGTTGGTGATTTGTTTGACGCCCCCTCGAAATAGTACCCCTCCACCCCCCGGCAGCCTCCCCTGTATGTGAAGTCATAAGTATTTACATTTACTGGGGGAATTTAAATTGCTCTGGTGGAACCACCCGGTGTGTTATTTGTTTTACAAATAAGTTGAGCCGCCAACCTTCTGATATGCTTCCTTTTGTCTTTCATCTGACAATACAATTTCAGGAAGACAGAAGAACGTATCACGGTAAATTACATCCTCTAACACTTTCTTCAGATTCCCAAGCAAGTATTGGGAGTGTAACGAAACGTGAGTTCAGGGAAATATTGTTGTACTTTTTATATACAAACTTTTTTTGGTTAAAAGAAATAAAATATCTCCCCAATTGAAACATATAGTCAAATTTTTTTCAAATGGTTATTTCAAAGATTGTTGAATATCTGTAAAGGGCATCATGTAATCTAATGACATCTTTTTCTGTTCATTTAAAATGTTTCTATTATATGCTGCTATGCTCATGATAAATATTCAACAACTGTTGATATCACCACGTGAAGAAAATTAAACTCTATGTTTGTGCTGAAGCAATGTTTGTTTTTGTTTTTGCCAAACAAATGTTTTGCCCTAAACACGCGTTCCCTACATCTGCACCTTTAATAAGAAACACTGATTGTTCAGCTCCCTCAGTGGTACTATGTTCAGTGCAGTTGTGAGAAGAGAGTTCAATACACTCTCAGCTTGAACACTGGTTGTTCAGCTCCCTCAGTGTTACAATGTTCAGTGCAGTTGTGAGAAGAGAGTTCAATCCACTCTCAGCTTGAACACTGGTTGTTCAGCTCCCTCAGTGTTACAATGTTCAGTGCAGTTGTGAGAAGAGAGTTCAATACACTCTCAGCTGTAATGAATATCGCCCAAAAAGTTAGAATCGAATTAATTATTCAAAAAGATTACAGGCGAGTAAGACTAAATAAATACACACGCTGATCTCTTGATAGCAAACATGGCACAAAGCAACCTAGAAGGCTATGTTTAGAAGAAGTGTACCCACATTTGCATGGAGGAAGAGTGAAAAACAATTTTGGAAAAACCACCCTCAGTACACCCGACTAAGATTTGAACCTCAATCTCCCCATCATCGGCAGTCTAGTCCTACACGAGAATAGTGCGTTAGACCATTCGGCCACCGAAGCGGGTGATTAGTAACTATTAGGACTGGCTAAGGTGTCACGTTAATTCAAGAACAGGAACTTAGTTTTATATAACAAGTTGCTTTCCCAAGATATTATATTCGTATTTATATTTTTACTCTATTAAAATACATCCGTGACCATCCCATCCCGTGAGGACTGATTGTGTTTGTTTTTAGTCAGATATTAGCATATTTATTCGGAAAAACATAATAGTTTTTTCAAGGTTTGCGAAATTTCTGGGTCTTCTAAAATGTTATATTTTGGGAGCACTAGAACCAGTACACCCTATGTTTTAATTAATTGTGCCTTAACAGATAACCTGTGTAGACATATATTTATAAAAAGATTTACAATTTAATAGAAAGCAATTTCATAAACTATAGTAAAATTAAAAAATTCAGAGCATATTTTGAGAGCCCAATAATTTTTGATATCGTTCACTGTATATATAAATATAAAAATTATAGCAACAGTTTATTAACCTTTAAATTTGGAGTTTGGAGGTTTACTAAACCTCCACGCTTTCACTTATTTTTTTAAATAAAATAAGCCATTCCAACTTAGAGGTCAACATTGTGGGAAGTCTTGTATAAAATTGCCTCCAATAAATCTCGCAATTTGTTTGGTAAGATTATTAGCGAACATTTTGTTATTTTTCTTCTAAAACTCGAGTTCATTTATAAGCGTAGATGCCTTCTTTAAGCGATAGGGGTCGTCCATAAACCTCTTAACGCTTTTTTCTTACCTTTTTAGCCCCCGTTCCCCCATGTAACACCTTGTAGACATTTGACCTAGACCCCCCACCCTCCCCCAACCTGTGAGACGTAGCTTTTCGTAAGAATTAATGTAATTATTTCAAAGGGAAGTTTTGTGATACTAAAGGAGGGATTTAGTATGAATACTTATTAAAATCTATTTTAAATCCTGATTATAAATTATTTCAGAGAGTATTATTATTTATGGGTAGCCACACATACAAACAGATAAGACATCCAACTACAGATATAAAGACGTCAAGCTCTAATTCCTCAGGTTCCTGAGGAAAAACCTCTGTTATATTTATATTATGGATGTCAGGTTTGCGATCTGAGTATGAGCAAGACAGCACTACAGTAGCTCCACGACTTATTTGGTGCTGACTGACAGTTCACAGCTGATTTCTGACACTCAACATTTAGGTATATACCTAAATTTTGACTGTCATAAGTTACAGCTGCTAAACACATGTTTTTTGTAGATCATATGGTTCAACGTAGGGATTAATAATTTGGTCTAGTAACGTTTCAAAGCCGTCAGCTGTCAGCTGTGAACTGTCAGTCAGCACCAAATAAGTCATGCATAGGGTTTACTATGTGCTGACAAGGATGGCTCTTAGATGATGTTAAAGTGCCCACATCAGATGCTTGACGCCGGGGGAAGACATATTTCCTAATATTGTGCACTTTCTATGATAGTCCTATGTTTATTGTATGGAAAGTTATCTAAACAATTCTAGGCATACAACTTTTCTAACTTATATTTTGGATTAATCTACCATTTTACTTTAGTTAACTTATCAATACCTAGACTCATGTTTCGTTCTAACATCAATCCTGGATCCTGGCTTCACTCTAGAAAAAGACTAAATGGCCAATGAAGCGGAGATCAGATCTCGAATACCTGTCGGGTGTATTCAGAGAGGATTTTCCTAAATGGTTTTATACTCTATCTCCACGTTAATTAGGGTAGATTACCTCTAGAATTCTACCTTCCTCATTTCTACTCCATTAGATAAATATAATAAAAAATAATTAGAATAACTACAATTTGACTATACCACCCTACAAAATGTATACTAAAAAGGTAGAATTTTAAAGAAAATCCACCAGCATTTGCATGGAGGGAGAGCGGAAACCATTTAGGAAAAGCAACCCTCAGTAGACCTGACTGGAATTCGAACTCCATCTCCCCAACATCAGCCGTCTAGTCTACTGATAGAATGATTATTTAGACAGTGCGGCCACTGGAGCGTGTGTATAATAGTTGCATTTACATACATAAACACTAGATTTATCAGAAGGGAAAAGGTATAGGCTTTAATTTACTTACCTTTGAAAATAATTAATGATATTTGAAGCTTTACTTCTCATTACCTGCTACTGTTATGAAGAAATAACTCTATTGATGGTCTCCTCAAACTTGACTAAAGATCAATTTTGTACTTTTGCTTCTTTCTATTTCACTACATCTTATTGAGATTCTTTCACTGTTTTTTTCTTCTGGATATCGCTTTTTGTACGCAAGCAATGAACAAGTCTCCTCTTTTTGAAGAAATTACTTTTGTTTTTATACAAACACAAGTGACTATTCACGGCCTATGTGAAAGAATGTGCAGCAAGAATCTAAATTATACTCAAACTCAACTATACTTATAAATTAAGTCCGCCTCGGCTGACAGCTGCTCTCCAACTAAAAGCACGTGAGGGGGTCAGTAGATTGGACAAATTTAAACAAGTGCAATGAGTATAAATATGTCACTGTCATGTGCATGAAAATATGTGTTTTCGAATGTGCTTGGCGTTCGTAGTCTCGGGCGTACGATAACACCTAAGCGCATTCGAAATATTGATAAACAAATAGTAAGTGCTAAACTTGCATTTTCAATGCCACAAATATTCAGAAGTATGTTTATCAAAGGTGAACACATGAACAATAACATTATTTTTGAACATTAGAATGTGAGTATAAGACCTGTGTTATGTAACACTTTGATGTACCCCACCTTCCTCCCATGTAAAAGCATGTAGACATTAGAGCTTCCCTCTCCCCCTCAAAGTGTTACGTAGCTTATGGATGAACCCAAAGGTTCCTTATCAAAGATATATTTTTTGAACTGTATTTTTAAGCGAGCAGTGGAACAACTCTAGTTTCTAAAACATTGATTTTTCAAGAGCACATATATATTTTTAATGAATTTCGGGAATATCTCTTAAAACCATCGTGAGTTTTCAATTATGGCCTTAACGTATTTCTACTTGCTGGCACTAGGAACAAAGTTTTACCTAATAATTTTTAAGATTTCATCCAAAGAGTGCCTCATCAATATTTTTATAATGCTTGTATTATTTAAAAAATAATATTATATTATATATATTATAATGCTTTGTATTATTTGAATTGATAAATGAAAACTAGACACGGGAATTGAACCCGGGACCTTTGAATTATTACGCTAATGCTCTAACTACTAAACTGTCTTGGAATCGTCCCGGACCCAGGGTCATCCTTCACTCTCATTTTAAGGCAGAATCTGTGATGGACATCGTCAGTTGTATTATCTGATAGCTCGTAATCTTAAGCGATCACTCATAAGTAGCTGACAATCTCCACACGTCTATCACAGACTCTGCCTTAAAACATGAGTGAAGAATGACTCTGGCCATGGGAAGAATCCTTGATAGCTCAGTGGTAAAAACATTGGCGTACTAAGCCCCTGTTCGATTCCCGTGTCCAGGTGTCATTGCATTATTTGAAGATAATGATATTTAGTTGCGGCTCCAACCGTAATTATCAAACATACTAGCTTTGTTATTGTGTCACAGCTATAACTGTATAGTTGCGGTTTAGTAAAATGATTAGACCAATATAAATGAAATTCATAAAAATAATTTAATTGCATAGAAATATTTAAATAACTTAAATTTGTAATATCATAACTAACTTCTCCTCCGATGCCTGCTTTTATTCAATGATATAAAAAGGAATTGAATATCGAATATATTTCCTTCAGTTTGTTTACTTTAGCCAGCAGCGTATTTTTGATCCCAAGTGGTTTGTAGAAACTGTTCCTTATTTTTCTAGTCTTATGTGACATTCCGAGCTAGCCGCGGCCAGACTGAGCGAGCGCGCGAGCGACTAAAATATAAAATAGAACACATTGGTTTTAATGAGAGGTGGCCAGACTGGAGCGCGCACGCTTGAAAGATATAACTGGTTCTATTTTTCAAGCGTACGCGCTCGACCCGGTACAGTCTAGTTTACAGGCGCTAGGCAATATTATTATATGTTGGTTCATCGAGTGCTAGGAAAACTTCTCAATTTGACATTTTTATCACTATCGATAGGTTTAGCACACTTTTTAGAAAATTGAAAAATGACACCTGCCGACGATTTCCGCACGTCCATCATAGGCTCTGCCTTAAAATATGAATGAAGAGTGACCCTGGGTACGGGACGAATCCTGGAGAGCTGAGTGGTTAGAGCATTGGCGTACTAAGTCAAAGGTCCCGGGTTCGATTACCGTGTCCAGGTGTCATTTTTCAATGTTCAGAATATGATATCTAGATGGAGTAATCCTCACTAAAAGCATAAATAATAGCAATTGACTATTTATTATTAATATTAGCACCGCGTCTTACTACCCGTTCGGGTTATACGCACTTACGCTAATGTGTGGTGGTAGGGTGATTGTGAAATGAAATGGAGGACCTACAGTTTAACGTTGAATCCGAACCACGGTGGAGCCCTGGCATTCCTCGCATTCACGAGTTGTGATTAATACACGTCTTGACAGAAGTGAAGGAAGGGTTTGGCAATCAGCTAAATCTGTGTTGGGTCCAAGGATTGAACCCCGGACCCTCAGCACAGAAGTCAGACACCTTACCCCTAGACCACCAGGTCACCGTTTGACTATTCAATTATTATTTTTAGTACACTTGCTACTAACGGCCTAATTTAATTGTAAAGATCATAAACCATATATATGTAAAACTGATATGTTAAATACTTGTTAAAACAAGTGATTTAATGTTGTGGTTTTCTCCTCCTCTCTCCACGCTAATGGTGATTCTTATTTGTAAAGGCCTACTTTGATAATATTGAAGTATTTTAACATATCAGTTTTACATATATATATATGTATACATATATATATATGTATACATATAAGTATAGTTTATGGTCTTAACAATTAAATTAGGCCGTTAGTAGCAAGTGAGCTAAAAATAAGAATTAAATAGTCAAAGCTATTATGTGTGCTTTTATTGAGGATTACTTCATCTAGATATCATATTATGATAATTGAAAAATGACACCTGGAGACGGGAATCGAACCCGTGACCTTTGGTTTAATACGCCAATGCTCTAACCACTGAGCTATCTAGGTGTCATTTTTCAAATTTCAGAATATGATATCTTGATGGAGTAATCCTCACTAAAAGCATAAATAATAGCTTTAGCTATTAATTCTTAGTATGCAATCCCGTACAATTATAATAATTGTAAAAATGGCAGCAATAAGCCAACTACTGAGTCGAAGATGGCTGCGTTATCTGATAGATAGCTCGTGATATTAATATAATCACAATACTTGTAGCCGACGATTTCCGCACTCCATCATAGGCTCTGCCTTAAAATATGAGTCAAGAATGACCCTGAGCATGAGCCGAATCCTGGATAGCTCAGTGGTTAGAGCATTGGCATATTAAGCCAAAGGTCCCGGGTTCGGTTCCCGTCTCAAGGTGTCATTTTTCAATTTCTAAAAAGTGTGCTAAACCTATCGATAATGATAAAAATGTCAAAATGAGAAGTTTTCCTAGCACTTGATGAACCAACATATAATAATATTGCCCAGCGCCTGTAAACTAGACTGTACCGGGTCGAGCACGCACGCTTGAAAAATAGAACCAGTTATATCTTTCAAGCGTGCGCGCTCCAGTCTGGCTACCTCTCATTACAACCAATGTGTTCTATTTTATATTTTAGTCGCTCGCGCGCTCGCTCAGTCTGGCCGCCCCCTTAGGCAGGTAACTTTAAATAAATTATTTGATAGAAAAATACCTTTACATGACACCTGGTTAGGATTTTAACCCTGATATTCAAGGTCTAAAGCCCAACATTCTAGTGATTTGTTAGGATTCCTGGATCACTTTCTGAGCTATTGGGTAGTAATAGTTTTCATATTATTTATTATAGAACAAGTGTTCAACATTAATTAACATTTTAATATTACTCAAATGTAGTGAAAAAACAAAGATTTCTAAGGATTTGTTTGTATTCTATATTAAATTGAAATTAAAAAATTATTTACTAAAATGATCAAAAAAATAAATATAATTTTTTGAATATTTGCTGTTGATTTCTTCTTCTTACAAAGTTTTCCGATTCCAGGCCATCTGTAATTTAGACTCATGATATTGGTTTTATCGTGACTATAAACAGTATTTACATACTATACAGGGTGAGTCATTATTAGTCTCCAAACCACTGGGAGGTGATTCCTAATGAAAAAATAAATAGACGATATATGGCCGACTTTTTCCCCGAGAGTGATTACTAAGAAAGCTACGAGCACTTGAATATTGCGTTTTAAAATGGTTTTATGTACAAATATCAGAAACAATTTGGGCTGAAACCACACATCCCTGGATAATCTTTTGTTGGTCTAAGATGTTAAAACTCCGAAAACTTGATTGTTAATATCATCCCCCATCACTGATTAAATGGGGGTGAGTTACCACCCTTAATTTATCTTGCAACACTGCACAACCGGCTGCCTAACTCCAAGGCACTAACACCCTGAATTGAACTATTAAACATGTAGCTTTTTCAGAAACGGTGAGACTGAGAGAGTTCCGAGAAGACAACCTTTTTTGTTAATTTAGAGTAGTCGATTACTAATTATTCATTAAAAATCAATTAGAGCTCAGTGTTACACCACTTGCCAACAACTCAAATAAATATTAATTTTATAAAATATTATTTCAAATAGAAGCTGCTTACTCTATCTTTAAGAGTATTACAGCTTGATCTTGATACGTTACACAATTCAATGTGAAAAGAGGGTGGCAACCCCCATTTAATCAGTGAAGGGGGATGATATTACAAACCAAGTTTTCAGAGATTTATCAGCTTAATTCGACAAAGCATTATTCAGGGATTTTTGTTTTAGCTGATTAAAAAAAAAAGATTTTGTAATATAAAATAATTCTAAAACACGATTTTCAAGGGCTCATAACTCCCTTAGTAATCATTCTCGGGGAAAAAAGTCGTCCATATATTTCTTACTTATTTTTTTCATAAGGAATCACCTCCCAGTGGGTCGGAGACCAATAAAGACTCACCCTGTATACATATATATGTACACGATGTACACTTATATGTAATATAGATGAATAGATATTTTATAAATAAGATAAACGTCCGATGAAAAGGCCAAGCCTAATTTTTTTTTTTAATTTCCAGTTGAAATAATGTATCGGTCAACATATGAATGGCTTGCAGTTCCCCAGGTAAGATGGTTGTGGCAATCAGTAAACAAGGTTTTGGGAAAACAACCGCAAAAGACAAACGACTTTCCGAATGGAATGTCTGTGTTTCTGGGTACAAGGCATCGACCCCTGTTAATTCTTGACTTTGTGTGGCCTCAACTGTTGAACAGAACAAGCTCCAGTGAGGTTTACACACTTGGCACGTCAAGGAGTCCACATGGTTCCTTTAACCGCTACCACCGTCGATATCAGACACTCACACATTGTGTTCCACGTGAGAAGATGGAGCAAAAAACTAGGTGGTAAGCCCTCAAAGTAGAAAGGAAGCAAGGAAAAGAGTTTGGAAAAAATTTCATTTTATTTCCAAATGTCATAAAATTCATCCACAAAAAAACTGACTTTACATGCGTAAAAGTTACAATAAAATATGTTTTGAAATAATTAATTACTCGTACACTTACAAACATAATTGATGCATAAGTAAAACAAATAAGTCTTTAAGATGGCTGTCGCTCAAATATCTCAGTTTTTTATAACGATAGTATTTAGTAAAAGCTTTTTAAAATTAATTCTTCTTTGCTTTTCTTTTATTACTTTCTCCTTATTTGTATAGCAATAAAGATTTAATCTCATCATTATTAAATTACTCCTTGCCAAATAAGTATGAATATTATTAATAAAAAAGCTTTTTAATCTATTTTATAGTTAAATGTAGTATATATATATATAAATAATAATTTCTGGGCTTTCTTCCATGATTAAAATTTTAATCTAAGCTATAGGTGACCCAATTCCTGATATAATAAACAAAATAATACAATAAATATTCAATAACGTTACGGTTGAAATTCAACCAATCTATGGAGAGCAAGGATTTCCTTGCCTCATAATTCTATGAGGTTCAAACCATTCATTATATATTTTCGATGTTTGGTATTTATAAATTTCTTATGGAAATGTTAGTGTTTTTATTTACCAACCAATAAAATATTAATGAGGAAGACAATTATTTGTATTTTGGAGTGAAACATTACATATTTAATTCGTTGAAATACTAACTAAGGAGAGTTACTTTACCAAAACATTCAAGTATAACTAAAAGTTCACATGGTGTCAGTAGGGAGTGGATTCTTAGGCACTAAAACTGTTTAAAATAGGCAGGCAACTAGGCATTTAAAATATGCGATCTAGGCACTATAATAGTCACTTAAGGGGAAAAGAGCCCACAGTAAGCAATGTAAAATTGATTTAGATACCTAATATTATATTATCTAAATCTAATTCACACTAAGCCGTTTTTAACACCATGTTTCACCCCTCGTACGAGCTAAACTATTATGTTGTAATAATAACGCTAGTATGTAAGAGGCTAGAAAGGTAGATTTAAAGAAAGTGTATCTGCATTTGCGTGAAGGGATGGTAAAAAAAAAATTAGGAAATAATACCCCCAAGGGGCGGTCTTATGACTCCTGGATAGATATTAATCTGGCCGATAAATATTTTTATCTGGTCGATTAGTTAAAAGTGCGTTTTATGACTGCCAGATAGCATTTATCTGCCAGATAAAATCCATCACATTTTTATCAGGAGGTTTAAGTATCTGAAAGTTAAAATTGGCTTTGTCATAGTGACGCGTTATTTTTTCATGATGTAAAACCCATCAGAATCTGTTTTTAGGCTAACACCTTGGTTCACGTGTTTAGTAGGCACAGGCTTAGGCTATAGCTATATAAAGTTAGAATGCTCATACTTAGCACCGCGTCTTAGTATTCTTTCGGGTTATATGCTTATAAAGTTATAACATTTAATTCATATTTTTATAAAAACTAACAAGCTATTTGTAGAGTTATGGTTATATAAGAACAAATTATTTAAATGTGAGTACAATAAATAAAATTTTGTAAACGTTGTACCGAACTATTGGCCACATTTTGGCAGACTCAGAAATTATTACTTGTAAGACAACCTAGCTCACGTGCACTCACGTGACACCATCTGTTTACTCGCACTCGTTTAGCTGCCATTATTTAACAAATGTTGAGCGTTGTAGCTACTAGCCAGGTTGTACGCATGCGCACACCAGTAAAAACAATACCAAACTTGCGTTTTATGCATAAAAATATATTTATCCTACAGTTAACAATCCAACAGATAAATTCAGTTCATAATAATCGTAAAATATTAAAGTAGGTGATAACCTTTATCTGGTAGCTAGCTTTAACCTCCCAGTAGCAATATTTATAAGGTAGTCATAAGACCAGGGCTATGTACACCGGATATAGTTTCGAATCTCGATCTCTCTTTCATCAGCAGTCGAGTCTACTGTGAGAGTGACGCCTTAGCTCATTTGACCACTGAAGCAAACCACGTGATTTTTATCCCTAGATAATGTTCTAAATTTTCAGTAGGAAAATGGGCTAGAATATTTTTACTAATTTTATAGATTTAAAAGAGACTAACACACATAATATCAAATTTCTATTTTCGTTAACAATTATAACGAATTTGAGAATAATAGTATTTAAGTTAAATATTTGTCACACTCATGATTTCAGATTGATAAACAACATACACCACTTAATATACACCCGGCCTAACGAATAGGTGTGTAGTTATCATTAAAACACCTGACATTGAAATTACAATTATTATTAAGCCTATATTAATACACAAGCCACTAAATCACTGGACTTCAGTTCTGAATAACCTAAAATAATCTACAGAAGAGTATACAAATGCAACCATTGGAATTTTTTATATTCTTGATACTATTAATGAGATAATTAAAACATAATTACAGTACATTAAAATAATTACAAGAGACCTGTCTTAGCAAATATCGACTGTTAGGTTATGCTATAGTAGACTGAATCACCAATATAGAGAGCACCTAGTTTATGTTAGAGTAGACTGAATCACCAATATAGAGAGCACCTAGTTTATGTTAGAGTAGACTGAATCACCAATATAGAGAGCACCTAGTTTATGTTAGAGTAGACTGAATCACCAATATAGAGAGCACCTAGTTGATGTTAGAGTAGACTGAATCAACAAATTATTATTATTATTATTATTATTATTATTATTATCATCACCGCGTCTTACTAGCCGTTCGGGTTGTACGCACTTACGCTAATATGTAATGGTAGGGTGATTGTGAGATGAAATGGAAGACCTACAGTTTAACGAGGAATCCGAACCACGGCATTCTTCACATTCACAAGTTGTGATTAATACACGTCTTGTCAGAGGTGAAGGAAGGGTTTGGCAATCAGATAAATCTATGCCGGGACCGAGGATTGAACCCCGGACCCTCAGCACAGAAGTCTGAAACCTTACCCCTAGATTGCCAGGTCACCTATCAACAATATAGAGAACACCTAATTTATGGTAAAACATACCAATTGACCAATAGAAAGCGTTGTCATGGAGCTATCTGATTCGTCTAAAACTGATGGTATTTCCTGTGATTTCTTTCATTTCTTGAATTGGTCTCATTTTTTCCTTGGCTCATTTTATTTTTAATTATTCTGTGTGTGTTTAGTTGCTTTGATTAGGTGCGCATGAATTTAAATAAAAATGCAACTTAGGAACTTTTTAATTTTTCCATCTAACTGGTGCTCTCACAGATACCATTACGGCTTTATTAGGTAGGTATCGCTTGCTAAAACAGTTACATTTATAAACGAATTTTCTATCCACTAACTTTTCCTTAATTTATTAATTATATACTATTTTTTTAAAGTTATTTTTATTAATGTATCTTAAATATAGTAATTTTGGAAGACCATTAAATTAAATATTGTTTATTTTATGGATATAACATATCTGTGGTATCTTATAGCTTTGAGGGAAATTTTTGATCTACATAATAAAATTATAATAAAAATAAAAAAGGCCCATATTATAAGACTAACAGAAATTTTTTAGTTATTAATCTTTCATGAGGCATGTTTTGTATTTTAAGGTAAATTTAAACTGATCATTTTTAGCAAAATTATCTAATGTGTGTAATATGAGTGAGAAATATGTAATGTAATATTGAAACGTCTGCTTGGTAGACATTCGGGGATAAGCACTAAAAGCACAAACGTGATATTTCACTTGAAAAGCTCTGGAAAAAATAAACAATAGTAGGAAACCAATTATACTAATAGAACACTACCTAGAACTTTGAACACACTCAAGTTTACCACTACATTCGTGTAACTTTCTTGGTCTTGAAGTTACAAACAAATCTACTTTATATTTTATTTATATTATTACTAATGGATTGTGCAGTGAATGCTCCAATTTATGTTTTAGTATTCCTAGCATATTTGTCTAAAAAGGTGTGGACAAATAATGACTCTCAGTATGTTTGATAGATATTAAATAGTGAAACACACATTGATTTTAACTATGAAAGTAAATAAAATATCCTCAGTCTAGTAAATTAATTCCCTTGAAGAATATTGCTCGAATATATTCAAGGAACGGATTTTATAACGGCCATTTTGTCATAGAGAAAAATATTTAAAGATAGATGAGAAAGAAAAGTAGAAATGCAATTTTTTTCAACCTATCTTTAGTTTGTTTGGTATATATAATTTTTTGTCTTAATTTTTATAACTTTTCACCATATCATTTAAATAAGAATTGAGTTACTATAATTATAACCAAAGATAAATATTGTATTTACAGACTTGCAAAAATACCCGGGAAACGCTTTGCTACAAACAAGAATAAAAAAACTCTACTTTTTGTTGCTTCCTGTTGATGTATTTTAACATCTTTTTATATTATTTGATAACTTTTAATTTTTATCTCTCATTCTTTGCTAACGCAGCACCTTACTTGAATAATGCTGGATTTACTCTTAAGAAACAGCACCCCAACAATGGTTAAATCAAAATCCCTAAGGCAACTGTAAGTAAACAACCACACAAACTTAAATGTATCGATTCCTATCGCTAAACAACGTTTTGAATAAACTCTAATAATTGTGAAACCAAAAGTGCCTTTTTATTGCAAAAAACCAACAGGTTATGGGCCCAGGCACGTAACGACATTAGTGCGTGATTGATTTTGTTAAAATAAATTCACTTGGTGCGATATTTTTGGAGAAAATCCGACGAGACATTTTGAGGTTAGGACGACGCCGCCACGCTCACAATGGACTCGACGAAGATTATCAACGTTGGACTTCTGGAAGGAAAAGGAAACTGGAATACATGGCGATACAAACTGAGCATTTGTTTACGAGGTATCCCCGGAGCGACAGACGTAATTGAAGGCAGGTTAGTCAAACCAAGGGCGTTGTCTGATGAAGCGACCGCGGCACAAAGAGCGGAGTACCAGACATCGCTCGACGCTTTTAATAAGGCAGACAGCCATGCGTTGATCGTTTTAACCGCAAATATGACGGAAGAGACACTTCAGAAAATAATGCGTCTCAAGTCAGCCCGGGAGGTGTGGCTCGAACTGCACAAACTCTTCGACGGCGTCTCCGAAGACAAGGTTTACAATTTATGCCTTAAGTTCTTTAGTTATGAAAAAGCCGTTGAAGATGATATCGCTACGCATGTCTCAAAATTAAAGAATTTGTGGAGCGAACTAAAGCAGGAAATGAGTAACGACGCCGAGCTAACCTCAAATTTGCCAGATTTATTTATGATCTGTAAAATTTTAGGTACGTTGCCTGAAGATTACTTTTCATTCAAGTCGAGCTGGATGCTGATGTCAAAAGCTGACAGGACAATCGACAATTTGACGAACCAGCTGTGTGCCTACGAGAATGCACTGAAAGGCAAACAAGAGTCATCTCAACAAGAAGCCCTCTATGTTAATTCGTCAAAGCAGCCAAACAACTCGCACAAGAATCAGCAAAAGGGTGACAAAAAGAAATTCTGCACCTACTGCAAGAAGAAAAATCACCTAGCAAAGGTATGCAGGAAGCGAATCGCGGATGAAGCACTTGGCAACAAAGCCAGCAACTCGGAAAATCCGGAAAAGGGTGCAAATATGATCCTGACTACGGTAGCCTCGACTGTGATGAACTTGGAGTGCAACTCCAAGTTCTGGTATGTAGATAATGGAGCAACAAGTCATGTTTCTAATAACAAAAATATTTTTAGGACGTTCGAGTCTTTTTCTACAAACCACACAGTGATCACAGCGAATGGCGTGAAGGTTGCGGCTATTGGTAAAGGCGACATTGACATCGAAGCAGAAGTCAACGGCAAGATGCACAAGCTCACGTTGGCTGATGTATGGTGTGTTCCCGGGATCCAGAGAAATCTATTCTCAGTCCTTGCAGCGCAGGATAAGAACAAGGAAAGCAGGTTCATCTCGTCTCCAGAGGTTTGCAACTTCATCGTCAACGGCGAAGTGAAACTGACTGGAGTTCGTGAGCGGTTTGGTGGACTCTACAGGCTGAACGTGAAGAACGTGAACGACATTCCATCCAATGAAGTCAACGCAACAGAAGCAAACAATCTTCTCCAACTTTACCATGAACGATTCGGACATCAGAACAAGCGACACGTGAAATCCCTTCTGGACAAGCTGGGAATTCATGTCAACTTGGACAGTGAACTTTGTGAAGGCTGCGTCTATGGCAAAGCTCATCGTCTGCCTTTCGGTACGAGGTCTAAGACAACGGAACCGGGAGAGCGGATCCACACAGATGTTTGCGGTCCATTCAAAGAGTCCATGTCAGGATACTTGTACTTCGTCCTCTTCAAGGATGACTACACGAAGTTCAGGACCATCTACTTTTTGAAAGAGAAGTCCGAAGTTGCAGAGAAGTTGGCTCAATTCGTTGCGGAAGTCAAGACTCTTGGACACAACATCAAAGAGCTGCTAAGCGACGGTGGCAAGGAATTCGACAACAAGCATGTCAGAAAAATCCTACAAAAGGAAGGAATTGTTCAACGCATTACGATGCCCTACACTCCAGAGCAGAATGGCTCCAGTGAAAGAGAGAACCGCACCGTGGTTGAAACTGCTCGAGCAATGATGTATGCTCATGGAAAGCTGCCTCAGATGCTTTGGGCCGAGATGATCAACACAGCAGCCTATGTTCTCAACAGGACAGGACCTTCCCGAGTTGATGGAAAATCTCCCTACGAGTTGTGGCATGGCAGTAAACCAGGTCTGAAACATCTTCGGGTGATCGGATCTACCTGCTATCCACACATTCCAAAACAACAAAGGAAGAAGATGGATCCAAAAGCAATCAAAGGAATTCTCATCGGATACGACAAAGACGACGGCTACAGGATCTTCTGTGAAGAGGAAGGAAAACTCATCAGATCAAGAGATGTCATCTTCGAGGAAAAGGTGCTAGAGCATAAAATCGACAACTATCTTCCGGAAAGTCTCGACTCTGCTGCTGAACCAGTGGATTCAACTTCTGAAGAAAGTCAAGAAGATGATGACAAAACGCAAAGCGAAGAAAATGATGATGAATTCTGGGATATGAGTACTGCTGATGAAGAAGAAGGTCTAGATGAACAAGTTCCAGATAGTGCTCCAAGTCCAGATGAAGAAGCCATCGTCAAGCGCCTTCGTAATCGTTCGTCGCTCAAACCTCCAGAGAAATATCAGGACTTCGTGATGCTTCTCTCTAGCCCTCTTCAGGAACCTGGATCCTACAAAGAAGCCATGCGATCGGATCAGCAAGATCGTTGGAAAGAAGCTATGAGTCGTGAGATGAAAGCTCTTGAAGAGAACAAGACTTGGGAACTGGTTGATCTACCCCCAGGAAAAAGAGCAATCTCGAATAAATGGGTCTACCGGATCAAAACCAACGCCGATGGATCGATTGATAAATACAAAGCCAGACTGGTCATCAAAGGCTTTTCACAGCGGAAAGGAGTGGACTACGATCAAACCTTCAGTCCAGTTGCAAGAACATCAACTATAAGAACTTTACTCAGTGTTGCTGCCAACGAGAAGATGAGACTAGCACAAATTGACGTCTCAACAGCATTCCTCTATGGTGACCTCCAGGAAACCATCTACATGCAGCAACCTGAAGGACATAGTGATGGATCCAACCGGGTTTGCTGCCTGAAGAAAAGCTTATATGGACTGAAGCAAGCTCCTCGATGCTGGAACAAAAAGTTCAGCAACTACATCGTCAGCTTGGGATTCAAGCGAAGTAAAGCGGATCCCTGTCTGTTCGTGAGACGAAAAGGACAGAAGAAGATGTTTTTCGTTCTTTACGTTGACGACGGACTGATTGCAGCTGAAGATGAGCAAGAACTTCAGAAGTTCATCAACGATCTGAAAAAGGAGTTCAAAATCACCTCCATGCCGGCGTCTTATTTTCTAGGATTGGAAATCAGCCGAGAAAAGGACGGATCAATTAGTGTGAGCCAGAAACACTACACGGAGACCATACTCGAGAGATTTGAAATGACCAACTGCAAAACTGTATCTACTCCAATTATCAAGGACAACGATGCAGAAGAAAGTCCTCCAAATCCTGACTTCCCCTACAGACAAGCTGTTGGAGCACTTATGTTCTTGATGTGCGGCACACGACCAGACATCGCATATGCTGTCAGCGTGGTGTCCAGAAACCTCGAAAATCCAACCAACCGTGATGTTCAGAAAGTAAAAAGGATTCTGCGGTATCTGAGAGGAACGACAGACTACGGACTGGTCTACAAATCCAACCTGGAAAAAGGTGTATTTGATTGTTTCAGCGATGCAGATCATGGTGGCTGCCTAACTACAGGACGCTCTACCTCAGGAGTGCTCTGCCTGTACTCTGGGGCACCTATTTCGTGGATGAGTCAGCGACAAGCCTCTGTTGCCATATCCACAACCGAAGCTGAAATCGTAGCTGCCAGTGAAGCTGCGAGAGAGATGCTGTGGACCAAGCGGCTTCTGAGCGAACTTGGCCATCTGAAGTCGACACCTACTCTGCAAGTTGACAACGAAGCAGCCATCCGGCTTGCACAAAATCCTGAGTTTCATCGAAGAACAAAACACATTCGGATCAGACACTTCTTTGTTCGCGAATTGGTCACCGATGGGGAAATCAACATTTTAAAAGTTGACACTCAAAATCAGCTCGCGGACATTTTTACAAAACCATTGTTTTCAGTTCGTTTTAAATTTTTATGTAACAAAATGGGAGTTTACAAGTTATAAAATAAGGGAGAGTGTTGATGTATTTTAACATCTTTTTATATTATTTGATAACTTTTAATTTTTATCTCTCATTCTTTGCTAACGCAGCACCTTACTTGAATAATGCTGGATTTACTCTTAAGAAACAGCACCCCAACAATGGTTAAATCAAAATCCCTAAGGCAACTGTAAGTAAACAACCACACAAACTTAAATGTATCGATTCCTATCGCTAAACAACGTTTTGAATAAACTCTAATAATTGTGAAACCAAAAGTGCCTTTTTATTGCAAAAAACCAACACTTCCGATCCTGTTTTTGAATAATTAACAAAATTAAACAAAATAATATGGTTACGGCTTTGAGGTGTACACGTTCATAGATATGATCTACTAACTTGAAAATGTAGACCTCTGTAAGCGTTAAATATAGCGCGATTTTTATGACAGACAAACTCTTTATTTTATTGACATGGATACACAATCATACACAAATCATGGTTTCCATGGTGATGTAAGCAAATAATGATTGTACAAGTGGGTGACTGCGCCTGACAGAAAATATGGAAACTCGCTAGGAAAACCGTACTTTATTTTAAATCTGATATTTTTGACGACATTTTTTACCCCTATACTTTAAAATGAGTGTTCCTTTGTTGAAATAGGTACGTAACTCCGTTTTCTCGTAATTTCCATTAAATATATTATGAACTTTGATACTCTGGAGTTTTAGCAGTCTTTTAAATGAGAGAAGTCATCGTCTGTATGTCTGAATAACTATCTATGTAAATGTAAGATAACACCAAATATAGAAGTGAAACATCAACTTTGTGGTTATTAATTGTCAGAGAAACACATGTAACTTCTAATGTGAATACAGAACATCCCGGAACATTTGTACAAACTTTCTATTATTATGTATTATGGCTTTAAAGATAATTTTCAAAAATATCTTTTGAGTGAACTACTCTTAGGTATGTGTGCTTCATAAGATACTTAATCTTGTTAATCACAATAATAACTCTTTATATTTAAAATTTAAACCAAATTGTTTAAATATATTTAACAAGATTAAAATGTTAAAAAATATATTATTTTTAAAATATCCTAAAATTATTTGTTATTTGTAAAGAAAAAAATTATTCTTATTTATCAAGAAAAAATATTCCCAGATTCCCATTTCGAATTCAATCTTAAATGTTAATTTTTTTAAAAAAAATCAAGTTTTATATAACTTTTCGTAAGTAAACTACCTTTAAATTAATCTCTTTTGGATAAATGAAAATATATTATTATTGATGGTGTAACATAATTCCACGATATAAACTTTGAACCAAATCGTTAGAGCTATTTTCAAAAAAATAAAATTTTACAAAATACAGTCAATAGCTAACTACTATTAATTGATTTATAAAAACAGTTCTATATAACTATTTATAATACAATAAATTTAAAATATACCCCATTTTGAACCAAATCATTAAAGCCATTTTTTTTAAATATTTTGATTATAAAAAGTCATCAGAAAATAACCCATAGCCGAAATTATCTTCCAAAAACAAGTACACAGCTTTCTTTGTTATGTTCATGTGAAACACTCCCCATATGTACATTACTAGTTTGTCTACATGAAGAGTGTGAAGTACTCTGAGGCTTGTAAGAGGATTGAGGAACACTAGTTTGGCTACATGGAGAGTGTGAAGTACTCTGAAGCTTGTAAGAAGATTGAAGAACACTAGTTTGGCTACATGAAGAGTGTGAAGTACTGAGGCTTGTGAGAGGATTGAAGAACACTAGGTTGTCTACATGAAGAGTGTGAAGTACTCTGATACTTGTAAGAAGATTGAAGATTACTAGTTTGTCTACATGAAGAGTGTGAAGTACTGAGTCTTGTAAGAAGATTGAAGAACACTAGGTTGTCTACATGAAGAGATGTGAAGTACTCTGAGACTTGTAAGAAGATTGAAGATTACTAGTTTGTCTACATGAAGAGTGTGAAGTACTCTGAGACTTGTAAGAAGATTGAAGAACACTAGGTTGTCTACATGAAGAGTATGAAGTACTCTGAGGCTTGTAAGAGGATTGAAGAACACTAGGTTGTCTATATAGTCCTTGTCCAGCACATGACATCACATTATTTACTTTAGTCTATAATAAATCCATCCACACAACGAGTTTGACTATTTTAATCGCTCCTGTCCGACAACTCATACCCCTTGATAGGCTATCCGGACATATTAACATGTAGATGATGGTTGGGGGAAGGGGGGTTATGATCTGGCATCTGGCCTGATATAAGTGTATCTTAAGATTAAATCTAATTTTTGTTTCACACGATAAATTGGCAGTCTAAAAAACACAGAAATGGGTTTACTTAAAGAGTTTAAAGATAATAATATTAATGAAATAATAATTTAAGGTGATGTCTACAATATTTTGTGTTTTAAGTTTTTGTATTTTGTGTATTATTGTCGTTGGTGGCTGTTTCAAGATTCGACCTCACCTCCGCCCCGATAAATCCAAGTGCCAGTCTCTGCTGTAGGCCACGTGGTGGCGACGTATCTTGCTCTGATTGTTAGAACCCCCTGGGTCACCCACGTGCAAACACCACCATCCGGGTCACACATTACCGGTCACCACCCTCACCACCCCATCCACCACAAGGAAGCGTCGTGGGGAACTGTTAGTAACCTCAAGTGACACATTTAAACTAGTTTCAACACCCGCTACGGTGGTCTAACGCACTACTCTAGCAGTAGAATAGACTGCAGATGACGGGGATATCGAGGTTCGAATCTCTGTTGAGTGTACTGATGGTGTTTTTTCCAAAATAGTTTTTCACTCTTCCTCCACTCGACTGCGGGTAAACTTCCTATAAATATAACCTTCCTAATCACTAAAACCATTAGCCTAATTAGTGCATAAGTGTATAACCCTACCGAGTAATAGAACGCAGCGATAAAATAAAACACCAACTCCTAGATGAACCTTGATAAATGATAATCAATTCTTAGCCTAAGACACTAAACACCGACATCTCTTTAATGTATAGTCCATAATTTACTTGGCTTAAAATGAATGTATACACTTTAACCTGTTTGTATCGCTTTCTTTCTGTAGCATCTACTTGTGTACCTTTATGTTTACGCTGAAGCTAACCTTAATTGTTCCACTATGACTTAGCTTTAAAGATTAGCTCATTGTGTGGTTCATCAATGTAAGACTGATACCATTAATGATAAACTAAGTTTACACCTCATTTACCCTGGAAAACATAGTACAGTAGTAAAAATAATTTAATAAAATTTAGTACCGCGTCTTACTACCCGATCGGGCTATATGCTTAAGTATTAATCACGCTAATGGATTAGGAATTGGGAGGGTTGAATTTAGAGGAAGTGAACCCGAATTTGCGTGGAGGGTGAGTGGAAAACCATTTAGGAAAAACCACCCCCAGTTCACCCGACCGAGATTCGAACCTCGATCTCCCCGTCCTCGGCGGTCGAGCTCAACACGACTAGCGCGTTAGCCAACTACGCCACCGAGGCGGATAGATACATTACAAGATTTTTTCATTTATTTATTTGAGGCATTTAACGTTCACTTTTTGAAAGGACTGATTATTATCAGCACACGAGAATTTCTATGAGCGACATCGAAAGGGCCTACCAATTTTTACCGGGAAAGCTATTTTCACATACTTTCCAGGGTTCTTTTCCATGCCACAGTCGACATGGGACCGACGGCCTTGCTTCCCCTCCAAAGGAAGTTGTGCTACGGATTTTTATCGCTCAAGAAAAATCCTTCGACCCCGGCTGGGTTTGAACCCATGATCATCGGGTCCTGAGTAGAGCACTTTACCTCAAGATCACCGAGGTCGACTGTGCAAGATTAATTTGCACGGTTTCACACTAGCCCAGATTTCGGGGGAAATGGGTTGTAGCTCAAAAAACGAAAAGAAAGTTTCATGAATTATATTTAACACAAAAACTTAATTATTTGTCAATATTTTAATACTGTTTTAAACTTTATTTGAATATTAAATATTTATTACTAATTGCTAAAAATCACCCTTTCTTTCCCTGTCCAAACTCTGAAGTTCCCGGTGCACAGCTCCAAACTTCTGTGAAGATAAATTAATTAGTGTTGGTAAGAGGCCTTTGAAACGCTACAATCTGTCTTAAATTAAAGCCTCAACTGTTACATGCATTAAAGGGGCAATTTGGACACTGTGGCAGCACATTTGTTCTTATAAACATAATTAAACATTAATAAGTTATATTGACTCCCCTTTAATGATTAGAAATATTTCACCTTGATTAAAAATTAATATGTAAAAATAAAACCTAAAAAAATACTCGGAGCTTTACAGACGTACCCCGCGCAGCAGACATTATGTTTTGAAATGAAAATGTTGTAATAAAACATGTATGAATGGATATTATTAGACAGAGGTGAACAGTGTTCCACGCGGTGATTGCGTGGTCAGTCAGAGCTCAAGGGCATTTTGTATCGTCATGAACCAACGTTGGCGACGTACAGTTGGGGCAGGACGACGTAGTTTCCTATTTTTGAGGGCACGGGCATATCTGACTTGAATAGTCTAGATACTGTACATAGTATCGTCTTTAACTGGCTGGAGCTACGGATATCTATATATATTTACACTTTTGTTTTAGCACTGCGTCTTACTACCCGTTCTGGTTATATACGCTTATGTACCAATTATGAAAATGCGCTAGGTTTGGGGAAGGTTGTTTTTAAAAGGAAGTGTACTCGCATTTAGTGAATGGGGAGTGTAAAACTATATAGAAAAAGCCCCTTCAATACCAGTGCAAGATTTAAGGGGGGGTGAACCCCCTGGAATCCCACAAGCCCCCACAAGAAAGAAAAATATATTTTTATTTTCTATTGTAGCTACCAATCCAGTGGAGGCGGAGCCTTATTTGTGTAGGGAAGGTCAAGCAAAAAAAAGAGTTTTTTTATGAACTTACTTTCCACCCCCAACACAATCTCCCATCCCCAATAAAAGGTTTGAAAATTAGATAGCCTTAAAAGCTATTTGGAGGGGTCATATTTCCTAATTTTTGAAAAACTATATTATTTTACAAACTATTTGGAGTAATCTTCCCTAATCTTTTTTGAAATGTTGATGCTTCCATAAGAAATTTGAAGTGGTCCTCCTTCAGAAAATTTTTGAAAATTGGATGCCTCTAGAATCTATTATAAGTAGTAAACGCCTTGAATTTTTGTATTAGGTTCATATAGAAGCTACTATTTAAGGTGATGCTTGCTTAAACATTTTTGAAATTTCAATTCCCCTCGAAGCTATTTAGGGTGACCCGCACCTCGATATTTTCCGACAGTTGGATGGATGCTTCTATAAGCTATTTGAATTATCTTTAGTAAATTTTTTTAAATTTGGTTGTTCCTTTGAATCCATTTTAAATTTTCCTCGCCCAGATATTTTTAATTTAGTTTCTCTAAAACCTATTTGAAGAGCTCTTCCCCCTGATTTTTTTAAAAATTTGTATGCTTCTAGAGGCTATTTAGATTGCTCCTCGTCTGTATGTTTCTAAAAAACTAGATAACTCTAGAAGCTATTTGAAGCGGTCTTCATCCAGCAATATTTTTAAAATAGGCTCTTCTTGGAAGATATTTTGAATGGTTATCTTCTGGAAATATTTTGAAAACTAGATGCTTCAATAAGATATTTGAAGTGGTCTTCCGGCAATATATATTTGAAAATTGAATGCTTTCTGAAATTATTTGGAGCTGTTCTCGCGTGAAAATTCTTCAAAATGACAAGTTATTTGTAGTGGTGCTCCCCTAGAAATGTTTGAAGTTTGGATGGCCCTAGAAGCTAATTAGGATGCTCATCACCTGATATTTTTTTGACAGCTAGACGCTTCCAGAAGCAATTTGAAGTGGTCTTCTCTAGCATATTTTTGAAAATTGAATGCATCTAGAAGTCATTTGGAGTTTGAGATAAGGATATATTTCTGCTTCATATTCGATAATATCGTATTATTTAAAATGTATCTGTGGGGAGGCAAACTTATCCATGGAAGAATTCTTTCCATGGTTCCACGGTCACTGTACCAATATGATCCCTAATACAAAAATGATCTAACACCAACATTAAGGAATTACCTAATACGGTTTACAGCACTACTGGTGGACACCAAAGAAAACTACAAAGACTCCTTTAAAGTAAATGTTCTTCTATGAAATCCTCAATGAACAACATTTTAGAGCAACATTTTTCAATGTTGAATTATTTTAAGAATATATCAAGCACTTATAGTGTCAAACTGAAGTGAGAAATGGTCATTTTCAAAAAAATTAAGTTGTTAAAAAGCCAGCTCTGTACAATCACGAACCAATATCATCTAACAAAACGTTCATTACTCAACATGGAAAGTGTATACTTTTAGAAATGGACCTTAAAGATATTATTGACATGTCTGGTGCAGAGAAAGCCAGGAATGTTTGTATTATAATGAGGGTTTTCATCAAGTCCTTATGTATCATATTTATATGGCCGCCCCAAGGGACGAGCGAGGTGGGCGAGTGCCTGGGGCGCCAGCCTCTAGGGGGCGCCACGCCACTGAGGTCGTCTTAAAATAACTACAAATAATAATCTTGAAATGCCACTTGTAAACAGAAAGCACAGCTAGGAAGGTACTAATGACCTTGTACAATGTTTATCGGGGCTACAAACCTACCAACCCCTTTTTTTCAACCCTTAAACACTGGCCAATAAACTGTGGTTTGTACAACCTACGGACTGTAATAAGCAAGCAGCAAGCTATCTAGATAGCTGCAATAGATTGTGGTGTGGCTTTAACTCTAGCAAGAAGGATTTCTCTTAAGTCGAATATTTCTTGTGCCATACATTATTGACTGGTAAGTCAATGTGAATTTTATAGTGGTATTAATTAAATAATCCCACAAGAGAAAATAGCGATTGCACCATTTTTAAAGCTTTAACTTTGACATTATACTGTCATATTATTTTACTTTCTGCAGAAGATAAATGTTCATGCATGGCGTAGCGAAAAAAGATGGGAGAAAGTATAGCCTACCCCACCTTGTTAGACCAAAATATTTGTCGAGGTTCATGCATCTGAATTAAAATGATAATGTTGTTCCTAGAATTTTCGAAGACAGCCATCAGTGATCTAGCCTAAGCACAATTGGAGACCAAAGGGTTTTTTTAAAGGCAGAATGAGTGTGAAATACTCGTTGCTTGCAGTGATAATGTGCATTGTCGCTAAATTTACACATAGAATTTTTAACAACTGTCTTTATTAAAATATAAATATATTTAATTCATCTACATTTCAACATAGGAAATTAATCCATCTTGTAATGAGTTCCTTTCAAGTTTATAGGACGTTAAAGAGGAGGGGGCGCTTAAATCAAGGTTTGTCCGGGCCCAAAATTATGCTTGAGGCGGCCCTGAATATTCACTTTTACTTTGTTATCATTATATCTGTGTAAAATTAAACAGTCATTTAATTTTATCATTTCCTCAGACTCGCTATGATGTAATTTACATGGGCCTGCTTTGGTGGACGTATAGTATAAGGCGTCACTCTAGCAATAGACTAGACTGCCAATGATGGGGAGATCAAAGTTTGAATTCCGGATGGGTGTACTGAGGGTGTTTTTCTTACATAGTCTCAAACGAGGGTACACTTCCTCTAAATTCAAGTTTCCTCATCCCAAATTCATTAGTGTAATTATTATACATGCGTTTAATCTGAGCAGGTAGTAATACAAGGTTATAAAAAATACATGGTTTTATTGGGGCCCCCACATTGTATGCCGCCCCTAGGCCCCCACATACGTAAATCTAGCACTGCTCAGTACATCTGACCGGGATCTAAACGCCGACCTATTCGTCATAAGCAGTCCAATCTATTGCAAGACTGACGCCTTGTAACATATTTTTTCACCTAACCACTTACAAAAAACATACTTATTTTAGTGTAAAGCTAATATAATCACTAAAATAATATTTATAATACTTCATAAATAAATAAAATATTTTAATATTAAACACATGCACTTTGATATAGTTGATTAAATCCATGGACAAAAATAGAGTGGTTATATTAGGGCGTATCAAATAATCACCTTTTGATATTTGTATAAAATAAGGATGTTTTCTCAAGAATGTTTGTATCCCCCATCATTAACCTGGAAACCTCCATTTAATTGAGGTTGATTAAACTTAAAATATCATTAACAGAAAAACTCAATTCGAAATAAAATGTAATCTCCATGTGCTCATAGGTTTACTAAACATAAAACTTATCAATCTCCTGAGCACAATTACATCTAAGAAGAACATGCACTCATAATTTAATATACATATATGAATTGAAGGTGAAGGAAAGCAACGGAATTAAAACACAGGAAACACAGAATTGAGATTTTTACTCGATTAGTAAATAATATAACTGCACCACTAGAAAAAAATTAGGGAAAAAACTGCATTGAATAAGGGATGAACAGGTTTATATCACACGTGGCAAATATAGTTGCTAGAATATTCACTAATCAGCTAGACAGGAAGATAAAAGCAGTGTTAGGAGAATTACAATCTGGTCTCAGGACGGGAAAAGGAACAAGAGACGCAAATAGAGTTCTAGAAGTTAAGAAATATGTGTGTGCTTGTTTGAACGACTGGAAAAAGGAATTTGATCAAGTAAATGGGAAGAAATTGATAAAGATGATTACGGAAATAAGAATTGACTTTAAACTGAGAAGATTAATAGGTAACTTTCTCGTGAAGACAAGACTAAGATTGGTTATAGAGGACAAACATAGCGTGAATATAGGCAAAGGACAAAGGCAGGGGTGTTGTTTATCTTTAATTATTTTTAACCTTTAAGGATAATGGCTTTCTAAGGAAATTTGGAAGGATTTGGGGATTTCAAAATATGAGGACGTGCTATGACTTATGAGTACAGTGAAATTTGCAGATGACTTGGTAGTACTAGCAAAGGACGAAGAGTGTTGAAACATTATGAATAAGCTATTTGAAACTGGTAGAGAGTATGTATTGGAATTAGGTAAAGAAAACGAAGGTAATAAGAGCAGAAAAGAGAGAAAAATCATGAAACACTATTGTGGGGGATCATCAGCAGGAGAACACGGAATATCTCCAATATTTAGGAAGTTTAATTGTGATAGATTTGCATCGAACACCGAATATAAAGTCAAAATTGCAATGGCCAATGTTCTTCCATAAAGCTAAGGAATATAAAACACCACTTTCTACTACCCGTTCAGTCTATACAAATATGTACTATGGTAATAAGCTAGGAATGAGGAAGGTTGAACTTAGAGAAAGTGGACCCTCATTTGCATGGAGGGAGAGTGGAACCCCATCAAGGGAAACTATCTCTAGTGCACCCAACCGGGATTCAAACCCCGATCTCCCTGTCATAAAATGTTTCCTAAATGTTGCTTTAAGTTGTATTAACCTGTTACATAGAAACTTAGAAAAAAAGAATACATATTTGGAAGGATTTGAGACGTGGTGGTGGAGGAGAATAGAGAGAATAAATTGAAAATATTTGGTGACTATTGAAGAAGCTTCAATTAAAAGAAAACCATTCTGAAGATTATTATACGAAGAAAGGCCGACTGGTCGAGTATCATTAAAAGAATAAATGGCTTATTGAGTTATGTAAGAATATGAGCAGTAGGACGAAGAAGGTGTCCTAGAAAACGATGAATAAAACTAATAGATAACCTTGAACATAGAAGGAAGATTCAGGTTTAGGATATTAAAAAAAAGGAAACTGCTGATAGGTTATTTTGGAAAACTGAATCTGGGCAAGGTAACGGACTTGTCAAATTACAGAACACATTATAAATACAAATACAGAATCAACCAATTTGTTGAAATTTTAAGGCTTTCGTAACAGCTAGAAAACATTGATGGTGGTTATTACCACAAGAATAAGGACAAAATTTAAAACCCATATGTATCCTTTGTCTGTGTCAAATACTTTTAATAAAGGCAGTGGTGGAGTGTGATCTTTAATTTTGGTGGGGCCAAGTCAAAGCTTACCAGTGATGCTTTTTTCTCACCATGTGTTAACATATTAAATTAAATTCATTTATGTTTTCTTAATTTTTAAAAATCACTAGAATTACAGTCACTAAACAAATTTACAAATACAAAGAATAAAAGAGTACAGGTTTTTATTTTAACTTACCAAGTGATAACACTACTTGTACAAAAGTTGGGTGCGTTTGTTTTTTAATGACATTTCATGAGTACCACAGTGTTTTAAGCATTCTATTAATCTGCTTAATACATACCTATTTTCTGACACTTGTTCATGGTGTTTTCGGATTGAAATTTTGACCACGGAATGTAATGCAATATCTACTGTTCCGAATGTTTTAGACTTAAATGCGTTTTACAAATGAATTCCCTATTCCTCATGCTTTTTAATTGTTTTACTTAAAAGTTTAATATGCTTACAGCCAACCGCTGTCAACAATCCCTCACCAACAAATAATAAACAATAAAAACAAAATAAGCTCTTTTTTTTTCACTCAAAATTAACCACATTTATTTACCAAACAAAGCATTAGAAAAAGTTATTTTATTCTTGCCATCCACCAGCATAAATGTAAAGTCATTAGGCTGATGTGCTTTTAACCATTTAATTTCCAGGTTTTCTTACAGTTTTAATGAATAATCCATATTTTTTAATAAATAATTTATTTTATTCATTTTAATTAATAATTTTAGCGAGTCATCTTACTTCTAGGGTCCTATCACATACTAAAACATAGACACATAAACGCAAAAACAAACTATAGACCATTTTTTTCGTAAAGCGTTGCCAACTCAAGCTGTCGTTATTCGCTAGTGTTGAGAGCCTGTCACAGCTGGCCCGGCCGAGCTTCGATATCCAGTCACTAGAGTGCTGGTACAATCTTCGAGTGACGTTTGGAGCGAGGAATGAACAGTTTGTACTAGAATACTGTATAAAGAATCCAATAATTCACTGCTTGTAGATAATGGTTTTCGAGTTTTTTTTCATGTTATTTTCCAAAATGTTTTATAGAATAAAAAAAAGAAAGAAATAATTTTTATGTCAAAAAAGTTGGAAAAATATATGTGGGGCCTGGCCCCTATGGCCCTTAATGATGGGCCAGCCCTGAATAAATGGCAACGTTATGATGCTATAACCGGAACTAAATATGGAACTAACAGAGAGGAGGATACATCCTATCCCTACGGGCCAGTGACCCTTGTTTGGCAGTACATTAATCTGTTAGTAGAAGCAGACATTAATGCTCATATTAGCTACAGGGGGAAGAAGTTGAATTATACAGTAGAACGTCAATAATTCGGACCAATTTGGCTGGACCCAGTCCGTATTATCGATTTTTCTGGATTTTCGAAAATACAGTACATATTACCAAAAATAGAATAATAAGCATAAATGAGATACTTACACAAACTCACTAAAGGTAGTTTTCCTAAATGGTGTTCTTATCTCCCTTCATGCAAATGTGGGTACACTTCCTCCAAATTCAACCTTCCTCATTCCTGGCCCATTAGCATAGCTCGTACATATTCGTATAGCCTGCCAATCAAAATCAAAGCTAATATAATCATGGCCTTCTCATTTATTCTCTGGTATTTTCCTAAATCTTCAGAAATATAAACCACTTACTCCATAACCTGTTCCGGTTTACTCTGAAGTAGTGAAAATATAAAACTAAAACCAATATATACATCACAATTTAAAACTGTATAACAGTTTCAAGATATATTTAATATAAAGTTTATGGAGAGCTTTAAAGAGGTAAGAACGACGAAAGAAAAAGTACGATATTCAAGAAAATAATAACATTTTATTTTATATTACTTTTATAAACTTCTGCCAGATATTGATATGAGATACGTTAAGGTAGGAGCAAACATTTTATAAAACACAGGACACGTTTCAGTTATCTACGCTGATATAAAAGGTATACTATATTAACCTGAAAGGGAGCAGTATTACCTTGACGGACTGCACTATGGCCTTATAAGTTATACCATAGTGGAATACTATTAGGTAGGCTTGAAACCTCACAGGGGGGACGAAGGTTACAAGCTTTACATTGCTTCAAGAATATAAGTCTGACAATTTGAATTTCAAATTTATGCTGTGATAACCCTTTATTAATCTATATTTATGATAATATTTGATTGCTTGGTTCTATTATTTGAGACTAACATTTGTTTTTAAATTTAGTTATATATATTCACACAGTACCTCTATATAATAGTTTTAAGTAATTAAAGAGAATATTTATAAAAATAAGATTTATTTTAATTTAATATTTTGTACAAAGAATATTGTTAATTTAAAATAGCTAGAACATAAAATAGCCCAGTTCGGTGGCCGCGTGGTCTAAGGCGCTAGTCTCACAATAGACTATACTGCTGATAATGGGAAGATTGAGCTTATAATCTTGGTCGGGTGTCCTGAGGGTGGGTTTTCCACTCCAAAATAGTTTTCCACTCTCTATCTCTCTCTCTCTCTCCACGCAATTGTGGGTACATTTGCTCTAAATATAACATTACTATTCTCTTAAAATCATTAGCGAAATTAGTATATAAGCGTGTAACGCAAACGGGTAGTAAGACTCGGTGCTAAAAGAACCCAGTAAATACTGTACAGCTATTAGCTCAACACATGTAAACCACTTTATAATTTATTATTGAAATTTAGTAAATGCCAGATATCCAACACCTTAGCTCAGTCGGTAGCGTGTCTGCCTACTGAGCTAAGGGTCCCGGGTTCAATTCCCGGCATGATTGGAAAATGTATCATTGGTGAAATGTGGATTTACCCTTTCACAGTGATCAATTAACGCCCGGGAACTGGATGTTGTGTCTGTCCTAGTCTTAAGTTATAATATAAGACATATGAAGCTAGGACAGACCTAGCTAGTAAGCCGGTAGTGGAGAATATATGGCTTGAATAAAACACTGACCCAGTGATAGGCTGGAAACAGTAATAGATGTAAAGTAAAGTAAGTTTTTGTTACATTTTAACCAGTTTAGTAAAAAGTACATTCAGCAGTAAATTCTGTGTGATGGAAACAATATTGAGTTAAATAAATTAGATAGCTCATTTATCACGTCATAATGTTTCCAGATTACGAAATGACCTGTTAGTGTACTTTGCTTGGTTGGTTTAAAAGAAGTGATCTACCCTTGTCTTGATACCACAGGACATCCTAGTTACCTTGTTGTTACAGGTAAGATATTTCCTTCAAACTCTCTACTTTGATTCTGTGAACACAAGCTTGATGCAAACACCTCTGATTCTCTGTTGTCGGTTTCACTCTGTCCTGTGTTTAAAGAGGGGGGAAACTTCGGGAACAACAGGAACTATCTCCTGCTACCAAGGAATTATTTCATCAGGGAGAAAATATCTCCCTTAGTAGGCTATGATCGATGACCCACAAGCATATAGAGATATCTACCATTTTATGATTAGACTGGAAAGTCTGTTCTTCTCTCGTACCTTTATACAACATACTAAACTACCCCATGTTTAATATATTGCTTGACCTTGACAAGTAAGGGAGGTTTGTTTATTGTCTTGACTCCATTCAACCTACTAAGATGGTGAGAACCTCACCTCGTGTTTTATATATTGCTTTACATTGTGTGGGCTCACACCAAAGAGTTTTTTCAATGAAAATATTAAATTATAAAATGTTATTTAAAGACAATGTAATCAAATGTTTCTCATCCCATATGACATGTTGTGGATGACAAAGCCCACTCTGTGAAAACACACAAGCAGCCGCTCCTGTTTCAAGAATCTGAACGCTACATTGTAATCAAGACTGGATGAATGTTGATATTCTATTCACATTAATATCAGCTAAGTACTGGTAATCATTAGTTGCTTCACTGACTATAACGTTACGGATGGTAGAAATATATGATATCTATGGAGGTATTTTTAGGGCTACGCTTTGGTGTCATGAATGGTTAACAGCCACTTCCCGTGATGAAAAACTTCTTCAAGAAACAATGGCGAGTGTGAGTTTATAGAGGACTGCGCCATTATTCACCTATAATAAGTAAAGGAAGCTTTAATGTTAAAAAATGTGTATACAGTGCAGCTAGTCGATAACAAAACCAGGCCTCTCAATTCAGAGGCAATCACACACACACACACACACACACACACACATACACACACTACAGTGACTACACTTATCTGTATGAACGATGATGAAACCTACCTGAGCCATTTTTACCTGTGCACATTGAAAGCTTGTTGACATTTTCAATACTCAGTCTGTATATAGATGGATGTATGTAGAATATATATATGTATATACAAAACGGTATGTAGTATTGTCAGCAATGTATACCCAAGCCTAATAAATTTGAATCCCCAATTAATAAAACTGAAAGGTACACCTCCAACGACCATTTCCTATCTTCTTAAAGATACAAAAATCAATTTTAAAAGTTTTATTTCCATTCACATTTGACTGGTTGAGGGTGAAACAGGGTGGAACTGTGGGGGCAGCGGGAACTAGCACTCCCTCTTGGAATAAATTTTGCCTCCCTGGAATAAATTTGTACCCCTCAATATTTTAAGGTCCCACTATTTTGATATTCTCGAATATGTCCACTACACGATTACAAAATCTACAAGTAGCTTTTAGGGGCATTTCATTTTTTAAATGTCAAAATGATGAGTTGGGGAGAACTACGCCAAATTATTTCTAGAGGCACCTAATTTTCAAACTAATTCCAGATTAAGACCTCTTCAAACAGCTTCTAAATACACCCAATTAACAAAAATTTACAAGGGGAGGAGCATTACATAAAGCTTCTGGAGACATCTCATATTCAAAATATTTACAGGCGAGAATTATTCAAAATAGCTTCTAAGATCATCTTCATTTCACAAAGTTGTTGGGGGAGGCCCACAACAAATATCTTCTAGAAACATATATATATAATATATATATATATATATATATAATATATATATATATATATAATATATATATATATATATATATATATTAAAATTGTTATAGATGGTGAACACTCCAAACATCTTCTAGAAGAATCCAGTTTTCAAAAATAGCTCTTGGGAAGACCATTTCAAATAGCTTCTAGAGACTTCTAATTTACAAATATATATTATGTGACGTTTTCGTTGAGTTTCTTCACGGGATCCTCTGCTGATCTTCTCGTCCCTGAGATGACGCTATATTTCTTGCAAGGAAGAGCTAATTCGTTCCACGCAGTAAAAGTTGATTGTAATCGGTTACGTGACTCTTATCTTATTGCCCTTCACTCCCATTGCACTAGTCCATCAATAAATCTTGCTAACCAAATGTTTGATAACCAATAATTTTTTTAGATCTTCACCCTCTGATGTGCGTTTTATTAACAGCACACCCAAGCAATTCAGACACAAATTCAAATATATAACCACAGCATGTAGGTCCAACTCAAATTGAGAATCTCATTGTGGACATTTTAACATACATTATACACAATTATAATAATTTATTTAGATTAAGTGATAGTATCCCTTGTGTTGGCAAGCCTGAAAACCCAATTACAAATACATACATAAACATTCATCTGCCTTCGAGACCTGCTATGCATTACTGTCAAGACAAGCTAAAATATGCAGCCCTTGCCTCACAATGGACATTAAACGTGGTCGAGAGTCTTATGGACTCCATACACAATTATGAAAGTAATTTATTATTAGATAACTTTAGGTAACTAGCATATGTCATTTTTGATGGATTGGTTGGTTGCAGGATAAAGATAGCAAGCTTGGACATTGAATTAAGTTAAATTTAATAAAGAATTAGTAAATAAAGTAAATGAAGTAATTTAAATACTTAAATAGCATGATAAACCTTAAAGTTAAAATAATCTATAAAATATTAAATCATCACATTTTGGAAAAAATTGCAACTACTCTAATCAATGTTTTATAATGCTGATATTCTACAGGATGGAGCGGAAACAATTAGACGATCCATGCTAAGGAAAGTGATGGACAACGAGCTGAGGTTTGCCTGACGTCCGGTGGTATTCACTTAAGTCACATTATCTTAAAGAAGTGTAGTTTGTAGTTTGCTTTTATTTAGCTAGTGAATATTTACTTTTCAATCAAAGTGTTAATTTTCAAGTTACTAATCGTCTAATTGTTTCGGCCCCACACTTTATTGTTGGTTTTTATGCTTATTTTGATGTAGCCAATGTTGGAATAATATTTTATTAGACTATATATTTTGAATTTTATAAGGATATGTTTCCGAATAGATATAAGTTTATTATGTGTAGTTGTAAGGGTGAATACACATTGTATAGCTGAGATGACTAGTGGAAAGTTGGTGGTGGGAAGAATGTCCATTAGTCACGGTTGAAGAGAGGGTAGGAAAGTGACTTGGAAAAGACAGGTAGAAAAGGCTGCAGGACTGGTTGAGCGCTGGGGTGCAGCTCGAGGACACTTGAAAGAAAGGACGGCATGGGTGCAGACGTGTTGGATAGCGAGTCTCATAATAACGTTAAAAAGTGCATGGCTATTATGCATATTGTTAAAATATTGTTAGTTATAATAAATATACAGTATCTATTAAACTGTCTGCTTGTTTTATTAAAGCAACAACGCAAGGAATACAGGGACCACTTGCCAATTATTATATCATGTAACTAATATCAGACACCCTAAAGAAATATAAATATTAATAAAGTTGAGACACAACCATTTTATATAAATTGTTATCCTGTGGGTTAAATTTGACGGTCGTGGTCCTGTTGGTGTGTAGTTTAATATCTCATATATGAGGGCCACTAGAGAGTTTTCTCATGGAAAATCAGACGCATCGTTCTTCTCCTTGATCTTCGTCTGAATGTCCCTGTGCGAGAATGTTCGCGAAGTCCCAATTCATGTCCTCCCAAGGAATAGGTCTGTCCCAAGGAATTTTTCATGAGGAAAAATGGTATCGAAGCACTTCCAGAGGGACCCCGCTTGGAAGGGCTCTGGCTGGACGTCAGGGGGAGGGACACGATATTTCTTGGTGGAACTTCTTTCCTCCCCGGGTTCCTCTTGTTTCACATGTGGCATCTCTGGCACAGGTGGGCGAGGTTCTAGCAGGACGCTCGCTGTCCACGTTATTGAAGAATGTTATTGGACCGCTGCCAAAGTGAAGAAAGTAACCCAGAGTTACTCAGGATTTTCTAAAGGCGTCACCAGAGGAGAGTGCTACTCTAATGGCAAAGAATATTCTGTGGCAGCATTAGGAGAATTTTGATAACCCTAGGCCGCCCTGACTTGAACTTGGTCCGCGCATTCTAGCGGTGCAAGTTGACGTGATCTGAGCTGACCTCGCTGCCTTGGTTCGAGACCTAGTAGAGTGACAATCATGGTTGGGTGGAAGATTTAATGAAATATTCGGGTGTATTACTGCATGCAATGAAAATAAAACTATTTATTTCTAATGTCCGTTGTACGAAAGAGGAAACAGCTAAGGTAATAAGTAATAGAGTTTTTATATCCTTTTATTTTAAACACAATAAATAATATATTGAATCAGTAGATGCATTTTGTTGGATTCCTGGAATAATATGAGAACTTTTTTTCTTCATTTAAAAATCTTGCCTTCAAATGCCCCTATATTCATGAAAAATACTTAATAATTGTTTAGAATACTACGTGTAGAAAATTAAAATAAATATTTCTACGGTAACGCTTTTTTTAATATTTGGTTATAAAGACTGAAAAAATTCTGGCCTTAGTTCTCTCTTCCTTTCATATCACCTTTATATTGTTATTTAATTTCATTAAATATTTTAACACAATATATTAACTGACAATAAATATAATTTTCTACTTCTCAAGATCAATCAATCAAATTAAACTTTTTGTCGATATTTTATTTGAAATAAATGTTTTAGTAATGTATTGAAAATGTAATAAATAATGTTTTGTCTTATAAATGGTTAAGTTTAGTATCTTAAATAAAATACTCAGCTTATCAGAAATAATTATATTAAATGATAAAATAAATATTGCCCTACTTTCATACAGTTTTTAATTTGGACACGTTTGTATTTTAATAGATTTAATAGGTATCAATTTGGATTAGAGTTTAAAAAAATGAGTTTTTAAAACTAACCTTATATTCAGAAAATCGGGACCTATGGCTTATTACGTCAATGTTCTAACCACTGAGCTATCCAGGAATTGTCCCATGACCAGGGTCATTCTTCACTCATATTTTAAGGCAGAGTCTATGATGAACTACTATGAGTGAAGAATGACCCTGAGCACGGGAGGATTCCTGGATATCTCAGTGGATAGAGCAGGGGTGTACTAAACCAAAGGTCCCGCGTGCGATTCCCGTGTTCAGGTGTCATTTTTCAATTTTCCGAATATGATATCTCGATGGAGTAATCCTCACTAAAAGCATAAATAATAGCTTTGGCTATGTGAAACTTATAACCTTATACTTATCTTTATATTTAGTAAATAAGGTTAAAATTCAGAGAAAATGTTAAATACTATAATGAAATTAGAAATATAGGTAAATAAATTTACGTGTATGTATATAATAATATAATATATAATAGTACAATATATAATAATTCAATATAAAATAATATAATGTTATTATTTATACTGTATTAGCACATATATACATATATATATTATTAAAACAATATTCTATTAAAGACATCAGGGCTCGCACTTAAGAGACTTATAACAGGACTACTGGGTATAGCATGTTTGGAACAAACCTCTTAACTTACCTTGTTTTTGTTGTGCTTCTGAGTAGGACAACAATCACTTATCACAAGGTTACTGGATAACGTTAATAATAATAGAAGATACATTCACATTTCATTTAGTATAGGGAACATTTAAAGGAAAATACGACATGAAAATAAAAAAATATATATTCTGGGTAGTTAATTCTTGCAGATTATTTATGTAGTTTGAATAGAAAAAATAATAGTCTTCCTAAGATGTAAGATCTAAGTTAACAATGAGATCATTTAAAGTCATAAAATAAAATAAAATTTTGAAGTGTTATTAAAATCTTAGTTAAAATAAAATTTTACAAGTGATAGAAAATTAAATATTGTGTTTTAAAGGAAAAAAAAAGCTTTTGTCAACTAAGACAAAATGTTGATGTAAGTTGACGAAATGTAGACAAAAATACTTTGAATAAAATGTAATTCCATTAAATACTGTAGAGATAAAATTCTTATTTTGTTCAAGATGGATGAAAATATTAACAAGAGTATGGATAAAGTTTCAATGATTTTAATAATCACTGTTTCTTGTACAAATATTAGACAAAACAAATTTATTCTTGAAGTGAAATTTTAAATAGTTAATATAAGTTAATGGATAGTTTGTAGTTGGGATGTATCTCAGATTTAAAAACTTGTTTGTTCCCACCCAATGCTAAATGTCCTTCGAAGTGCCTTGGACAAATCTCGAGGAAGGTTGAACATCTTTTTTAGTAGAAATAGAAGAATAATTTGATCACAAACATTTTCAGTGAAACACTGGAGGCTGGGCTAACTTTTATAGTATTCATTTGTCCCTCTGGCCCTTTTTACTTTCTCGCTATCTTACAGGTAGAGAAGGTATTGTGATCGTCAAAAAAATTTTACTCAAGATTTTGATGAATCTCGACGTTTCATGACCCCCAATCCGAAAAAGTGGTTTATGAATTTCCGTCTGTCTGTCTGTACCTCCAACTAGAGACTTAACTATCTTACCAATCGGGCTAAAACTTCGTATATAGAATTTTTTCATAGGGTTGCCTCGAGGAATTTTTAGAATTGAATATCTAACCTTAAAATTAAGGGTAGTTTACTGAAAGGCAAAAAGAGAAAAAGTTGATTTTCTCAAAATCGGCTCTAAAGATTTTGATTAAATTTAATTTCTAAACATTCATAAACATTTCAAACAAAATGGCCACTCTCAATATCTTGGCCAAATGACATTAAGGGCTCCAGTCAATTGGGTAAATTATAATTTTTTATCATATCTCCGAAACTATTTAAGATATGAAATTACTTATCATTACAAATATGTAGATCTATTTATGATACAATTTTTTTTTCGAAGCATATTTTTATAAAACCAATAACTTTCAAGCTACACGCAAATATTTATATTTTTTAACTTTTCGAAAGTAAAATGTAAAGTATTGCAACCGTAATAAAATCTAACCTGAAATGTTGATGAATGTCAACGTCTCATGACCCCCGAACCCTCAAAAGTGGTCTTTACAATGCCGTCTGTCTGTGTGTCTATTTAAACTTAAAATTAAGAGTGGTTTAGTAAAGGGCGAAAAGAGAAAAAATCGATTTACTTAAAATCGGCTCAAACGAATTTGATTAAAATTCGTATCTAGGCGTTGATTAAGATTATAAATAATATGGATACTCTCAATTTCTCATGAAAATTACCTTTAGGGTACTTTACAGAAGCTGAAATTTCCGTATCTATGCAACTATTTGAGATACTAAATAACTTATTTTTGAAAAATTGTAGTACTATTAAAAATTAAAACTTTTAAATGAAAAATATTTTTATAAAACCAACAATTTCTGAGATATTGGCAAATATATTAATACAATTTTGTAAGCTTTAGTTGTAAAGAAATACTACTTAACAACAATTCAAAGTGTTCACTCTCTCAAACCTCCGGAACTATTCAAAATGTTATATTTTCCAAACCTCCAGAACAATTCAAAGTATTCCATCTCCCAAACCTCCGGAACTATTCAAAGTGTTATATTTCCCAAACCTCCAGAACAATTCAAAGTGTTTCATCTTCCAAACCTCCAGAAATATTCAAAGTGTTCCAGCTCCCATACCTCCGGAACTATTCAAGTGTTCCATCTCCCCAATATCCGGAACTATTCAAAGTGTTATATTTCCCAAACCTCCAGAACAATTAAAATGTGTTTCATCTCCCAAACCTCTAGAACAATTCAAAGTGTTCACTCTCCCAAACCTCCGGAACAATTCAAAGTGTTCCATCTCCCCAACCTCCGGAACTATTCAAAGTGTTATATTTCCCAAACCTCCAGAACAATTCAAAGTGTTTCATCTTCCAAACCTCCAGAAAATATTCAAAGTGTTCCAGCTCCCATACCTCCGGAACTATTCAAAGTGTTCCATCTCCCCAATATCCGGAACTATTCAAAGTGTTATATTTCCCAAACCTCCAGAACAATTCAGAGTATTCCATCTCCCAAACCTCCGGAACTATTCAAAGTGTTACATTTCTCAAACCTCCAGAAATATTAAAATTGTTCAATTTCCCAAACCTCCACAACAAATCAAAGGGTTTCATCTCCCAAACCTCCAGAACAATACAAAGTGTTCCATCTCCAAGCCGTCAGGAACAATTCAAAGTGTTCCATCTCACCAGCCCTCCGGAGCAATTCAAAGTGTTCCATCTCCCAAACCTTCGGAACAATTCAAAGTGTTCCATCGACCAGACCTCCGGAACTATTCACAGTGTTCCGTCTCCCACCCCTCAGGAACAATTCAATGTGTTCCATCTCCCAAACTTCCAGAACAATTCTAAGTGTTCCATCTCCCAGCCATTCAGAGCAATTCAAAGTGTTCCATCTCCAATACCTCCAGAACAATTCAAAGTGTTCCATCTCCCATACCTCAGGAACTATTCAAAGTGTTACATCTCCCGGCCCTCCTGAACTATTCAAAGTGTTATATTTCCCAAGCCTCCAGAGCAATTCAAAGTGTTCCATCTCCCAAACCTCCGGAACAATTCAAAATGTTCCATTGACCAGACCTCCGGAACTATTCAAAGTGTGCAATTTCCCAAACCTCGACAACAATTCAAAGTGTTCCATCTCCCAAACCTCAGGAACAATTCAAAGTGTTCCATCTCTCAAACCTTTGGAACAATTCAAAATGTTCCATCTCCAAAACCTCAGGATCAATTCAAAGTGTTCCATCTCCCAAACCTCCGGAACAATTCAAAGTGTTCACTCTCCCAAACCTCCGGAACTATTCAAAGTGTTCCATCTCCAAGCCCTCCGGAACTATTCAAAGGTTACATTTCCCAATCCTCCAGAACTATTCAAAATGTTCCATCTCCCGAACCTCTGGAACAATTCAAAGTGGTCCATCTCTAAAACTTCCAGAGCAATTCAAAGTGTTCCATCTCCTAAACCTCCGGAAGAATTCAAAGTGTTCCATCTCCCAAACCTCCGGAACAATTCAAAGTGTACCATCTCCCAAACCTCCGGAACAATTCAAAGTTTTCCATCTCCCAAACCTCCGGAACAATTCAAACGGAAGGTTCTAGAGTAGAAATCAAATCAAGACTTAAATGTAGAATTGGTTTGTCCCTTTAGGTGGATTGAATGAAAATGAAAATAATAGAAAATAATGATTGAAGGAAAGCTAAAATAGAACAGAAATATAGGTAAATTGAAACGTTTTATAGATAAACTAGCTTCAGATTACATCATTATTGCCTTAAAATAAATAGTTACTACTCACGAACAGTGGATGACGTGGGTCAGGCGTTGAATTACTATAAATTACAAAAACATGTTTACAAAAAAAATAAAAAATTGGGAGCACTACATCTTACTATTTGTTCATGCTATTCGTATATGATTAAAATATGTACTTTAGCGTCAGGTATTAAGAAAGTTTAATTTTAGAGGAAGTGTACACGCATTTGTGTGAAGGAATAGTGGAAAATTATTTTGGTAAAACCACCCTAAGTACACCTGACCGGTATTCGAGCCCCAATCTCCCTGTCATCGGTGGTCTAGTCTAACATTAGAGTAACGCCTTTAACCATGCGGTCACCGAAGCAGATATTTACAAAGCTAATATAAAACTTAAACTATGTGAGGTGTACATTCTTACAAAATATTTAAAAGTATTTTCAGGTCTCGTTATTTAAAGAAGTTCAACCAGGACCACCCCGCTCCCTTACATCTGTAACGCTGCCTCGGGGTATCAGCGAACTTTCAGAGCCAAAATAATCCACCCCTTATTTGAGTCTATAGATAACCTCAATTTTATTTTAAAAGGTAAATGTCACCTTTAACGATAAATATTGGGAAGTTTTTTACCCCACTTGATTTCATCAAAACGTTAGTTTACTAGCTATTATTGATGAGTTACTTTGAATTAGAATACTTTAAGAACTATCTTGAACACAAGAAACTTAATTTAATGTTCACAGCTATATAATCGTTTCACCGTACTCGGGGACATGTTGAATACAGATATGAAACAAGATGCTTGAGTAAAAAGCCTATCCAGGATTGTTTTGTTTGAATAGGAATAAATATTAATATTATTAATTATTTTACTATTATACTTTTAATTATTTACTTTACATACAATTCATACAATTCTAGACGTTACCTTAAGGTCTTGCTTGTCCATTTTTCATATTACTCTGCGGTTTAAATGTGAACATTTTGCCATCCCCGCAGTGTCTTATTTGCATGCCATCTGGCAACATTCTTACCTAGAGTACGGTGGTTCAGTAAACTGCTGGTGTTGAACTTTCTGTCAGTGTGTTCAGAGGAGCTCAGAGGAAGGGTAGATTCCGATACCATTAAGTGCGGAAGTTTTGAAATTTTGGGAAGATGTAGACTACATTTTGATGCCCTGAATAAAATGCGAAAAAAAAATGCAAAATCTGATCGCAGCCACTGGCACCGCCATCTTGGAAAAATGGTGCCCAGAATAGGATTTTTCAAAATATCTCGCTTTGGGTGCGTCATACGGCAAAAATGATTAGTATAAAATTAAAAAGGCATTCAATTTGCTACTTAATATATCGTAACCATTTTTGCCTAAAATGAATAGTTTCGGCGCAGCAGCAGAGCGAAGTTGAGCATTATTTAAAAAATTAACATTTTTCACAGTTATTCATTTCATTGCAAGTCTTATGAACGAGTATTTTTGTGTTTGGAGACAGCATTTGTTTTTTTATTTAAAAAACCTACAATAAGTAGAATTTAGGTGTCTGCTTTGGATACCTGTATGTAGAATACTCGTTTCCACACCACCATGAGGTAGAGTAAACGGCGCGTTTTTTTTTACGTGTTATCCCCTACATACCTAATCCACCATTATACTTTTTATTGCATCGTTTTAATTTGTACACGTTCGCTGTAGTTTTCAGCAATACCTTCTTCTTAAACTCTTCCGTTTTGTTATCCATTGATTGTGGCATACGGTCGCTCTCCATGTTTACGATAAATGTTTCGAATGGTGAGTCGACTTCCTTATTGTCATCAAGCTCGTTGACTTTTCCGCTGCATTTTCACAGGTTTTTCCGTTATATAAATTGCAACTCACAGAATAATTTTATCCTACCTATGGCGTGCACCCTTTCTTGCACTTGCAGGAGATAAATTTAATCAACTTTTCGGGAACATGATTTATAAGCGTTGTTACTGGTATGAGGCCACAGTTGCTCATTTTCCAGCTTCCTTCTTCTACAATTGTTTGAATGCCCTGCCAGCATTGAACTTGATAATATATCCTGAATGAATGCTCTTTTGCTGCTTCAATTATTATAGGTGGTAGAATATCAATGTTGAATTTGCTTTTAGTGAACGATCTTACAAAACATTTGTAACGATAGGCATTGATAAAGATAATTAATCTTTTGATCCGTACAGTGACAGAAGAAAAAGTTCTTCAGCATCAGCGATATCATCCGGTTCAGCGTTACTATCTTTAAAAATCTGAATGCTCGCCTGCAAATCCTGGTGCTTCTGTAGTATAGTCATGAATTTTAGTTTTCCTTGATTGTAAAGAGAAGAGGTTGTGTCGCAACCGCTGAAAGAATGAAGAAATAGTTTATTATCTGAGACGATTTCCCCGCTCGGCAAACTGTTAGAAGAATACAGTAGGGGTATACGATGACTTTCGCAGCCAGTTTCTGGATGACGAGAAAGTTTTTCCATGCATGACACTTGGCTTCATCTGCGACTAAATCTGGTGTCAATTCCACGCGTTTGCGAGCTCGAGCTGATTTTAAAACTGTGTCTTTCATAGTCAAGCTGCGACCCTCATAAATGATATCGCGAACGCTTAATTTGGCCTTCATTTGTTTCTTTAAAACGTCCTACGTAATTTTTAATCCCACCGGAACACAAAAAAAATTATGTTTAAAATCAAAAGCAACTCCACTTGATCTTCATCATGGTACTGTGTAGTTGGTTTCACTTTTATTTTTTAACGAAGTACCCGTGAATTTCTCAGTGCAGTACCGCTTACGACACGAGTTATGCACTTTCACGTGTCTTTTTACGAAGAAAGTCTATATTATCATCGTTCCTTTCTAAACTCCAATCGTTGAAATGTTTCTATGTATTTCGCCTTCATCTCAACTCTTCGAAATATTTGTATCACAAATAAGCTATTTCTGCTCCTGAGCCATTTTGGTTTGAGACACAAACCGGTAAACTACCTCCATGCAACCATATCTTTTAAAAAATCTATTAAAAGTATTTAATTTCCAGTAAAGCTACTTAAACAGAGATTGAAATGAAATCACGATTCTAAAAGTAGATTGTTGCCAAGTCTACCTTTGAATGCTGTCAAGAGAGGAGCTCCCTTCTAACAATTGTAATGAATGTGTTTGATTAACATTAATAAAAATACAAAAAATTAACTTAATTAACACATAAAGCTCAATTCACTATCATTTCCCACGGTTTCAAATAAATATATCCAGATATTTATCTGTACTATAGAACCCGAGGGAGAGAGACAAGTTGCCCGAGACAGGGAGAGATGATTATAAGAACACTGACGCAGGAGAAAGCAAACCAACCCATGTTACAAGTCGCAGGTGTCCTCGAGATTGGCCAATTCTAAGAAATTCTCAGCCATGTGAGAGAAAAGAGGGGTAGTTGAGGGATGGAAATAATCTGTTAGCTGAAACTGCCAATAAGTTGGGTTTTATGCTATCCCGGCAAATAAAGAAATATTCTACAGCGGTGTTTAGGTGTTCCATCCAATATATTTAAATAATGCTCGACTTTCCTCGGCTGCTGCGCCAAAACTATTTAGTTTAGAAAAAATGTATACGACAATTTATAGAAAGTTTAATTCTTTTTTAAATTTGATAATGACCTTTTATGGCGAATGACATTCCTGAAGAAAGATATTTTGAAAAAACCTATTTTTGATGCCATTTTTCCAAGATGTTGGTGCAAGCAGCTGCGATCGGATTTTGCATTTTTTCGTATTTCATTCAGGCATTGAAAACTACAAATTCCCAAAGATTCAAAACTTCTGCACTTAATGGGATCAAGCACCTTTTTTCACGCCCTGTCCGCTGTACTACTAAGGAATAACAGAGAGGAGTCGTACGATTTTTTCTGTCCAAAGATGTTAAAGGAGCTGAGATTCATCTATATGCTCTATACGGGGCCAATGTTTACGAGAGGATAGAGATGTTGGCAAAGTGTGATTGATGCAGAATAGTTGGGACTGCCATCAACATTTACCAATGATGAGAAGCAGGAACAATCTGGAGACATTATTCTTACAAACAGAGGACTCACGATAGTGAAAGTTGCACCACAATTTGGCATAAGTCTAGGTTCCACATATACGTTAGTGCATTAAATTATTTGTTTCCACAAAGTTTGTGCAAGAAAAGTGCCTAAACAACTAGCAGAAAAGCATGAGTGAGATCGTCTGGACAGCTGCTCTCGCCATTTGGAATGGTACCATCGTAATGGAGAGAGCTTTGGGAATCACATTATCACAGGGCATGAGGCTTGGATTGATCACTACGAACCGGAGACCAAACGTCAGTGAATGGAGTTGAAGCACACATTATCACCTGCTTCAAAAAAATTCAAGACGCAACCCACTGCCTGAAAGCTTCTGCTTATGTTGTTCTGGGATTCCCAAGGACCTATTCTTGAACAACATTTGGATCGTGGTACTACTGTAACAAATGAACGGTGTTTATACTTGCTGCAACGTGAACTACAGCCAGATATACGGACAAAATGGAGAGGACGACTGTTGGATGGTGTTGTTTTGTTACACGACAACGCGCGTTCTGATACACCCGGAACACCCTTCAAAACCTGAAGTTGCAAGCTTTTGACCATTCAGCTTACAGTACAGACTTGGCACGGTCTGATTTCTATTTGTTTGGGCTGACAAGAACGCGCTGGGAGGTCATACATTTGCAGGTGATGATTAGGTTAAAGAGGTGGTGCATGATTGGCTACGCACGCAACCAAAAGCATTTTTTGCTGACTGAATAAAAAAAGCTTGTAAAGCTCTGGGCTAAGTATATTGAAGCCGGAAGACCATGTTGAAAAAATAGTGCATGTGTGATGTATCTGACATAAACAAAGAGTTTGTCAAAAAGAAAGTGCGTCAACGCTTTGTAGTAGTCAGGTAAGTAGATTGGTTGGATTTGAAAGTTGTTTATTGGAAATACACTTTGCAAATTGGTATATAATTCATCTTGGAACCACGGTATTAGATATTTTCCCATCTCATCATTATCTTAGGATGTATTGGTGGGATATGGAATTTGTATTTGTTATTATACATATTAGTATGTTGAACACGGGGATTTTGGTAAAAATTACAATCTATTATGTGAAGTGTTTGTTGACAGATTTGATAATTAATATTGCTAGAATATTTATTTATAATTTATTTGTATGTATATATTAAGGCACATACTAACAGATCTAACAAATAACGCATTGGTCCATTACAGTAAAACTTATGTTCAAGCTTTTACATAGAAGGAAGAAGAAAAATAAACTTAAAACTAGATTTTTTAAGCTGCTTACTTTATGGAGTTAAAACACTAAATATAAATCCGTCCACATAATCAATAGGTTCTTCCGCGTGAGATGATAAAAGAATAATAAACACATTAGCTGACTTCAGGGTGAGAGTTGAAATACTCTCTATTATAAAACTATTTTACTATACAGCCCCCTAATGACCTTATTGTGTCGACGGGCCTCTAAATACTACCATATAGCTATTTACCGGCTAAATTGGTATTTATATCAATAAAATGGAGAGTTTGTCTGTTTGTCACGAGAGTTATGCAATATCTACCTCACGCAGAAGTTTTAAGTTTAAAAATAAGTAGCTCCTGTGCATGAAAATGTGCACCTCCAAGCCCGAATTTTGAAATCTGGACTTGATTTGTTTAATTTAATTAAAAATAGAGATAAATGGCATGGAACCCCGCACTGACTGTCTCGCTCCATTGTTTGATAGAAATGAAAATATTTACTCAAAGCTCGTAATGTATGTGAAACGAAATAATAGACACCAGCAAACCCGAACACAAATTACGCTAAACTTCCGTAAAATATTTTTTTGACTCCCAGTTTTAAATTTCATAGTTTTATTTTTAAAGAATTAAAGTCCATATTTGTATATTTGGTCCAATAAAAAAAGTTCGATATTGGGTCTACAATGGTCAAAACTTAGTTTTAAAATTTCAAATTCCGGTTAAAATTTTCGACATTTTACCAGAGTACAGCTTATGGTTATCGCATTGCTATTAAATTCCTCATTTATAAATTTTTACCAATAAAAATGTAAATTTTGACTTTAAAATGATAGAGATAGGTCATTGCTATACAAACATTTATCCTAAGAGGTTAAAGGTAAAAAAAAAAAAATTATGAGAGAAATACTTATCTACTTACTATATGGCATTGGAGAATTATTGCGTTAAAACTTAAGTAATATTCTGTACAACTAAAGCTCACAAAATTGTATTAATATATTTACCAATATCTCAGAAACTATTGGATTTATAATAATATTTTTCAAATAAACGTTTTTTATGTTTAATAGTATTATAATTTTACAATGAAAAGTTATTTAGTATCTCAAACAGATGCGGGGATATGGACATTTTTGCTGCTGTAAAGTGGCCTAAAAGCAATTTTCATCGAAAAATTAAAATAGCCATTTTGTTTATAATCTTAATCAACGCCTAGAGACGAATTTTAATCAAAATCGTTAAAGCCGATTTTAAGAAAATGGAATTTTTATCTTTTCACCCTTTAGTAAGCTGCTATTAATTTTAGGGTTAGACAGACATACAGACAGACGGCGTTGCAAAAACCACTTTTTAGGGGTCAGGGGGTCATGAAACGTCAACATCCATCAACATCTTGGGTAAGATTTTTTTTACGGTTACAATACTTGACATTTAGTGTTAGAAAAGTGTATATATATACACTTATATATATATATATATATATTTGCAATTAGCTTGAAAATTATTGGTTTTATAAAAATATGTTGCAGATAATATATTTTTATTATAAATAGACCTACATATTCTCGATGAAAAGTAATTTTATACTTCAAATAGTTTTGGCGATGTGATAAAAGATGAGAATCTACGCATCAGACCGGAACCCTTAAATTAATTTTGCCAAGAAAATGAGAGCAGCCATTTTGTTTATAATATTGAACAATTCTTATAAGTGAAATTTAATCAAAATCGTTAGAGCTCATTTTGAGAAAATCGATATTTTCTCTTCTCGCCCTTAAGTAAACTACCCTTAGTTATAGGGTTAGTTATCCAATTCCAAAAAACCCTTGGGGCAAACCTATGTATACCCTAGGTCTCAAGTTTCAGCCCAATCGGTAAAATAGTTTAGTCTTTAGTTGGAGGTACATACAGAACGACGGGAATTCAAAAAACACTTTTTAGGATTCTGGGTTGTCATGAAACGTCGAGATTCATCAAAATCTCGAGTTTGAATTTTTTGACGATCACAATACTTTCTCTTCCTGTAAGGTATCGAGACAGTAAAATTGAATTATATTAACGCTTCGAGGTAGATTTATTACTACATTTCAGACAGTTGTGCGATGCGGGTTGTAGTAGCTCCTGTAGGCCTACATGATGAACATGTGCCCCGGGAAGGTGGAATTTTAAAATTTTAATCAAATTGACTTTCAATTTTTGTAAATATTCTTAAACTTTTAAGCTTTATCACTATTTTTATCCTTTTCAACCTCTCTACATTTTTTACCCTTTTTTCAATTTTTTAATTTTTTGCACCTTTTTTATAATTTATACATTTTGTTAAATTTAAACATTTTATAATTTGTGTCCTTTAAGACTCATTTAATCTTTATACGATTTTTATTATATTTACTTTCTTCTCTTTTCGCCTTTTATACTTTATATATTTTAATTTTTTGAATATTTTTACCCTTTTTGCCCTTTTGGCACCTTTTTGCTCTTTTTATCCTTTAACACCTTTCAACCATTAGACTTTTTCATTTTATTTACTTCTCACTGTTTTATGCTCTTATCCTTTTTGACCTTTTTATTATTTTAGAAATGTTTGGTCTTTTTTTCCATTTTCAACCTTTTGTACTAATTTCACTCAATGCACGTGCTATATTGGCAATTTTTCACAACTATCCTCTACTCTTTAATTTCCTTCTTTGCCCTTTTCATCCTTTTAATCATTTTAATTATTTCACTAATTTAAAACTTTTTACTGCTTGAAATATATTAAATTTACTGTTCATCCTTTTAGCCCTTTATGCCCTTTTTTACACATTTTATACCTTTTAAAACCTTTCTAACCTAATTACAATTTTTATTTCTTTTTTCCCTAAATTACTCTTTCTTTGCTAAGCCGGTTAGGCATACTTTATGTAAAAAGATTTAAAAAGTGCAAAAAGGACAAAAAATAGTAAAAATAATTATAATCAAAAAATTCGACAAAATGGTTAACAAGTGTTAAATTTACTAAACATATTAAGTGGGTATAAAAGGCAAAAAAGGGCAAAAATGGTAACATGTTAAAAAAGGTAAAAGAGACAAAATGGTAAAATAATAAAAAGGACAAAAAATAAATTTGGTAAAATAGCAAGGATATAAAAGTTAACAGAGGTAAAAGAGAAAAAGAGCAAAAAGTGCCAAATTCAATAAAAGGTTAAAAAGGCAAAAATTGTAAATAGGTGCACAAAATTTTAAAAAGGTGTAAAGTGTTAAATGGGGTAAAAAGATTAAACGGGGTCAAAAAGGATAAATGGGTAAGAAATGTTTTTTATTATGTGCTCTGTCTTAACGACGGGTCCATTTATACTGCCGATGAACTTAGACAGCCAATGCACCTGGTCCTTTTCCTCTTACTTCCGTTCCCAGAATGTTCTTCTTTCCTTTAAGCCATCTAATATTTGAATCCTCCTCCTTCCCCCAACCTTTCATTCTATGACGTCATGAAGAAGACAGTTCCTACTAAGGATGTGTCCGATCCAACGTGGTTTGAAACGGAGTGAAAGTGTAAGCGAGGTAAAAAGGGTAAATGGGGTCAGTATAGTAAACGGAGTAAAAAGCGTACACGTGGTGGGCAAACGGGGTAAAAATGTAAATGGGGTGGAAAAAGTGGTAACAATATTTTTGATTGGATTTACTTTGAAGCCTTTTTATCCTTTTACACTAGAATAATAAATGTTTTGCCATTTTTTACCTTACTAGCTTACCCTTTAATCCGTTTTAGAATGTTTATAATTTTCACCCTTTTTTAATTTTGTTTAGCTAGATTGACTTTTGACTCTTTTAGCAATTAAAAAACTTTTTACACCTTTTAAGCGTTTTTACTCCTTTGATCATAAAATAATTTTCCCGGGCAACGCCAGGTACTTCAACGCTAGTTCTATAATATATGGATACATTTGTTTAGTTTGTAAAATTCCACATAATTATCTATACATTTATTAGTGTTTTTCCTTTAGACTTCTAACCATAACACTAGAAATTAAATGTACATAATAACTTAGTCACGTTTAAAATAAAGACTGTATCAGGAGTTAATATTTTGTATTTAAAAAATCCCCACTTCGGTGGCCAAGTGGACTAACGCGCTACTATCGTATTAGACTAGACTGCCGAAGATGAGATTGGGACTCGATCTCGGTCGGGTGCACTGAGTCTGGTTTTCCTAAATGGTTTTCCACTCTCCATTCACGCAAATGTGGGTGCATTTTCTCTAAAATAAACTTTCTTAATCCTATACACATTAGTGTAATTAGTACAAAAGCGTCTAGCCAAAACGGATAGTGAGACGTGGTGCTAAAAATAAATAAATAATAATATTTCAAAAAAATTGCGTTTTTAAAATGATCTCTAAACAAATTTGGTCTTTTACTTTATTACTGCTTTTACTAAGACGAATTTTAGCTTTAAATTGAGGTTGATTATATAATTTCCTTTAGTGTTCTTTGTTTTCAACTGCAACTCTGAAGTTGGCCAACCTGATTGTAATCTACAGCTTTCAACGCGTCTGCGCGCACCTGCAATGAAAAGTCGGCCGACTTTACTATTCTCCTCTCCCAGTTTAGTATACGTTGATGAACATTTTTATTTCAGTGAATAGTTTGCTTTTGTTTTAATAAAGATAAATGGACGCCGACCAGGATTGGACTGATAAATTTATTAGCACAATCGAAAGTAGACCGGCTTTATTTAATAAGTCAATAAAAGAATATTCTGATAGAAATGTGAAAGAAAAATTATGGAAATAGGTGTGTGAGATCATGATTTCTAATTGGAGTGAACTAAGGACTCAAGATAGAACTATGAAAGGTATGTAAAATCAGGAATCTTGTAATTTATTCTTAATTTGTGACTATAATTAAGAAACAATAAACATTCCTAGCCTAACCAATAGAGGTTTATTAAAAATCTGACACAAAACTTTGCTCTTCTAGGCCACATATTGTAAATACGCATCTACTAATAACACTAAAAAATATATCTTATTGATTTTAAAATATTTTCGTGGTTTAATTAATTGGTAAATTTTACAAATCAAAGGGGGTACTGAGGACCATGGCCATAAAAATGTTAAATTATTTCCTTCTAGGGGGGAGGGGGCAACTGCCCCATTTTCCCCCTCCCCGGGTACGCCATTGTTACCTAGAAGCTAGGCAGAATTAATTCTGAATACTATGTATAATTTATATAAACTAATTTATGTATGCATTGTATGTTACAGGTAGAGAAATCCAACGATGGTGGCGAAACCTAAGAACATGCTTTAAGCGTGAATTGAATGAACAAAAAAAGGGTAAATCAATGAAATCAGTTACAAAACGTAGAAAGTACGTTTAGTTTGATCAATTATTGTTTCTGCTGCCAACTATCGAAGACAGAGAGACAGTAAGTAATATTAGCTCTATTCGAGGAAAGGCAGAAGAGAATGAAAATGACAACAGAGATGATGAAGAAGGAAATTCTAATATCAAACGCGCACATCCTAGCGTGAGTCGATCAAAAAAGAAATCCGTATCCTATGAGGAATCATTATTAAATATATTGCAGGATAAGAGGTCAGAGGAAATTGACGAGGACAAATCATTTTTGCTGTCTTTTGTTCCTTCATTTAAAAAGTTAAATGCAGATCAAAAATTTTAAGCCAAAGTGGAGTTTTTAAGAGTGATGAGACGAATTGAAAATGGACAACCATCTACAAGTCTAACACATTTAGAAACGCTACCCCTGTCTAGTGCACACATAGGCACACCTTATACTCATAATTTGAATAACCAGACCCCCTTTGCCAGTAATAATTACTACCTCTCGCGAAGCTTACCTTCTTATTATTTACAGTCCTCATCTCAAATACCTTGCAATGCTATGAGCTCCAGTCATGAATCCAGTACGCCAAGTGCTCCAAGTCACGAATCAGAAAACAGTTGCTTCTCCGATTAGCTCTCATCTCATTAAGAAATATTCAATTTGTAAATTAAGCCTAGAATTTCTACTTTGTCAAGAATTGTTCGTGTAAAACAAGTTTTATCTCATAAATAAATTAAATTATAACAAATGTGAACTTTTTTTTTTACCTTAATGTAACAGATAGCCTTTCTTCTGGGGGGATACACTCCCTCCATTTGGTGTTCTGATAGGTTATTGAATGCCCTAAGAGGAACAAAAGTTCATCAAAACTGCTTATACTCATTCTATAGTAGTTGCAAAATTTATTTGGATAAGCCCGCAAATCATTATACAACTTGTAGAATTGACCTTTGAGTAATCGTTGACTTGATAATGGATGTACCCAGTACTCTTCCTTACGTTTAAATTTTCTTTGACGGATTACGAGTGCACATACACAAGCTGTTTCTTTCAAGTCCATGGCATAACTGGTGGAAAAAGGTTTAGTTGGACAACTTTTTGTTGCATGTGCGCGGACATCTCAATCGACCAACTGTCCAGTCGGCTGGTGCGCGCGGAGCTATCAGTTGGCCGACTCAAAATTGCATGTGCGCGCAGGGCCATACAATTAAATTCTAATTTTATCTGGAACTTTTAGTCCATTTTGTTAGTTACACTACAAGGGAAAGTGATGGCTGATTGTCATTATTACTAATTTATGTATCTTTGCAATAGTAAATTTGTGTGATGCATGCTACTATTCCACTTGTGAGCTTGACTGCACTTATGTTGTAGGTGCGTGCAACCATACGCATTGAAACAAAGAGAGTTTGTTGACCTAGCTAGCAAGTTATAAATCATCCCTTAACATGTGCCATTGTGAAGTTATTTTGGCTTGAAGAATTCTTTATAATATAAATTTAATAGTCAGTTGATTCAGTCTTTCAAATACGTAATTACGTTGACCACTTTACTGTTTATTTGTTTTAAATTTCAATCACAACTTCTAAAGTCTCGAATATTATTTATTTACAATTAAAAAATATATATATATATAATTTAACTACCTTTATTTCACTATATTAAATCTTCTTTCCCTATTTTGATTCATAAACTGCCAACTTGCCATCTTTTTTTTGTAGGTGATTTTAACGCTATCAGCTTTAGAGAGTGGTTTATTTCGGAGCTGTTATGTTCTTAATTAATTTTATGTTCTTGGAAGCTTATAACATCTGGCTGTCATTTGAAGAACTAACTGCCCCTAGCGGAAGAGATTATTATTCTCGTTTGGATATTGGTGTGAAATTTAAATTAATTTCAAAGATGATTTATGTTTATTTGTCAAATTATATTATTAATTATTTTTATAGTAATACTTTCACAGTCTAAAGAGTTAAGATCTTTTTAATATAAATCTCAGCAACTATTTTTCTCCTAGGCCAGAAATTATTAAAAAAAAAGAGAGAATATATTTGTGCATTGTTAGGTTTTTTGTTTTGTTGACTAGAAAAAATGTGTAGGAAAGATAAGGAAGGATCCAATTTGGGCCGTCCTTGGATATTGAATTTCATATAGTGAATTATCACTTTTGGCAATAAAACTGTGTCAAACGTAAGGGCTGACCTTCAAGGTAGGATAAACGTGAGTTTTCATCAAGCTATTATAAAATATAAGCCATTAGAAAGGAAAAAATATAATTGCTACCAGAGATCATCAGTCTACATTATTGGGTGAAACCAAATTCATCATCTATCATCATACTGTTGCTAGGAGTTTAAATTACATTTTTGAAGAACTCATTATTTTAACAATCTATACAGATATGCCTGGTGTTATTTCATCCAAAAGGCTATTTATGTATCATCATTAATAAATATTATTTTGTCATCACAATTCAAGTGAGAATCTTACATTTTTCAAGGATTGCCTAGCAATACTTTTATTAATTTTATAACATAGGAGGCATGCTTTAATAGGTAGGGTTAATTTAAAGGTATTATTTTTTCTCTTCAACAATAATTACAAACACACTATGAATTTCATTGTGTTAATTTATTTTTTATTTAGCATATCATTGTACATTGTATTTTTGAACATTGCATTCCATGTACAGATATTTTCAGTAGATTACATGTCCATGGCAAGAATAATAATCCGCTCCAGGAAGTCCTTAGTTGTAAGTGTCCAACTTATGTTAAAACTTTAGGTAGAGTCCAGAGGTCTTGAGAGGAGTTTTTCCTCTCACCGCTAAGCAGTTTCTGGGGATAAACTTATTTAATAAAAAAAATCTGCCTATCTCAGAAAATAAAAGGGGTTGGTATTTGGCGCCCAATATATATAAATCAAATAAAATTCCTATATTAATATTCAATCTTGATCTATATCACCAACAAATAAATAAAACTATATATTCATACGTGTTTTTTTTACCGCAACATATTTCACAGCACAATAGCGAAAGTGGGGATTTGAGTAATAAAAGCGTTGCTACCAAGCTATGATAATTTTTAAAGTGCAATTATTCAGTCTTAGCGCTCACAAAATTAATTATTAAAAACGTGAGTCTATGTAAATAGTTGTTCTTGATTTCATAATCATTCTTAACGTGATATTCTTTAAATAAACATGAATTTTGTGCAAAACATTTAGAAAAAAAATCTGTGTACTTAAGAAGAAGAGTTCGAAATTAAAAAACTTGGCAGACCTATATGCAATATTTTTCTAGAAAAACTGAAAAAAAACTAAAAACCTTTAATTCGCTAGAACGTTCAAAGCAGAAACTTACAAAAACATGATTGGCAGCGTGGTTGATTGTAATGTGAAAAATATATATTTCATTTAACCTACGAACTATTTACTGAATAAATTGAAAAACTACTGGTTTGAATATTATTAGATATTAATATATATATCATATATATTTATATGTATAAAACATTTTAGAGTTCTTAATTTAAGTTATCAAAAATAAATACTAAAGTCAGTAAACTAAGATTGACATGAACAAACAATACAGTTATTAAAACACTAACAAAAACATTGAAAAGAGGTTTTTTGGAACTTTAAAAAAACTTAAGGGGTACCAAAATTTTGTTTTTAGATTTGTTATCACCAAGAAAAGATGTATTTAAATCATATTTCATATACATATTAGGAAAATAAAATATGTGAAAAAGGGTTATCACTGCCTATCACACCATAGCCACAGGAGCTTACACTTCTACTCCTGGTCCCTTAAATCGTTCCTATCTTGAGCTCTCTAGTTCTTAGGTCCTATATCATGTTTGAAATAGCTTTTAAAACTCAATAATATATTTTGAATTTATTTTTATGTTGGAAAATAACATTTAATACTAATATTATTTACTATCGTAGACTTTTAAAAAAAACTTGTAAAGCTAATCATAGCTTCACCAAAATGTTAGGGGGGCAGGGGTTTAAGGGGAAAGGACCCCCAACTGCCACAGGTAAAACAAAATTTCGGATATTAAATGAATCTAAAAGCTAGCTGAAAGTTATCTTTATGTTAATTAATGGAAGGGATTGAATGCTTTAAATGCTACCAAATGCGTTAATATTTAGAAACTTAAATAGCGCCTCCATGTTCTGAAATATATATTGAACACTTATTAAATAATGCCATAAGGGGTAGCAAAGGTGAAGGTTTAGTTGGGGGGGGGGGGACACTGCCTCATGAATAAATAGAATAAATTTGCCCCTTATAGATTGATTTATTTCACTCCTTTCTTAAATTTATAGTATGATACAATTAAAAACAAAGGTCAAATAGCTTCTAAAGGCATCAAATTTTAAAAAAATCAGATGAGGAACGTTCTAAATATTTTCTAAAGGCATCAACATTTTAGAACAAATATGAGGGAAGACCTCTCTATTAGCGGCATCACAGTGTCAACAAATTTTTGCCAGGGGAGGGCCCGCGGAATTATTTAAGCCCGGGGGAAGGGTAGCAAGTCCATTCAAACCAATTGTTGGCCAATACCCCCTCCCTCAACCCACCGCCTCTTTCTAATAAAGTTGGAGATTTTTTGTGCTTGGAGGAAAGGTTAAGTCACTCCTGGCCACATAGTCCAAAATTGTACACTTTTAAAATGAAGACATTTCAAACCTGTTCACATGTATTATGCCCATGATGTACGGAGCTATTGAAAGGGATGATCATTGGAAGGAAGATGGTGGTGTGAGAAGGTTAGGATTGTTGGTGCTCTGGGTAGTAGCCCAGATATTCTGACGACACTGCCTACAGTCAAATTCAGATAGAAACACACTTTTTGATGGATAAAAAGATTACTTAAAATCATTTTTATATGGGTGTACATACGTCAAATTGTGTAATCTGCAGCATTCACATTTGATATATATTATCAATACCTATAAAATCACTTTTTAGAGCAAAACAAAAGTGAATATGTTCTAAATAAATCTTTCTAATAAAAAAGAAAGTAGACATACTGGTTTTGTTCATTTGGTGAAATTCAGTGTGTTAGCTTATAAAACTGTAGCGAGTTACATATAACAGCTACAAGCAAATAGGGTAAACACTCACCTTCTGCCCCGTCGGACTCAAACTCTTGCATCATGAGCACTGACCACTATCCAACACACAATCCCAATTCCAAGAAAAACAATTGAAAGTGGTTCGGCACGCTAAGTTGCCGCTTCCTCCACTAGAGCTATCATTGATGTCTCTAGTTCTATGGATGGCCGGCAGAGTCCCCGCTCCATCCCCTCCTTTCTCACTCCTATCCTCTTCGCTCTCTGTTAGCATGGCTCTTCGTTCTCCCTATATAATGAGATGTTTTGGTTGTATAGTTACTCATTCAACCTTAGGCTGAGGTGAGGACGACAGCTTAGACTGTGACTTTATTGTATCTATCTAAATTCTTTTCCGGCTTACCATGTGGGGTTTCATTCAAAATTACTTATTCGGACTTAATATTTATAATTGTTAGATATAGGATGGGTTTCCTTTTGCTATCTATGAGGTTGGGTTGTATCCTCGTCTTCGTTATTTTTAACTTAGTTGGGGAAATTAATTTTGGGACTTTAACTTTGAGTGCGCATTTTGTCTCTATTGCTTGTGAGAGTAGCTCATACTAATTGTTGACATTGTTAATGCAATATTGATTGCCTTGGTTGCCTTAAGCAGTCTTAATGGATGTTGACCACCGCTATTATGTTTAGATTGTTTAGGACTCTATTTAACAGGAACTTATTGATAAGCGGGGAACTTATATTCGGCGCAGTTGTATTTACTTTATGATGCGCGCCAACGTTGTATTTGTTGCTAGATATTATCTTGGTATTGTACTTTATAACCCGCCTCCATATTATGCCCGAGAACGGGGTGTTAGCTTGAGGGTGGAGTAGGCTTTATCATAATTTGGCTGTATGGTCGTGGGGACCATTGTAATTATTGTACCCCGAAAATTAGAGCCACTATTGGCGGAATTTCTAGTCCATTAGTATTATTCTTGAAATATTTTATTATTATGAAAGTCACAGAACTTGAACCTTCTGGTCTTTTGTTGTTGTTTTCGAAATATAGTATTAATATTAAAGTCACAGAACTTGAACTTTCTAGTTTATTATTATTAGTCATGAAATATAGTAGTAATATTAATGCTACGGAACTTGAACTTTCCTCTCTATTGTTATTCTTTAAATATAGTATTAATATTAGAGTCACTGGAGCTGAACTTTCTGGTTTATTATTGTTATTCTTGAATTATTTGATTAATATTAGATTCACAGGACTTGAACTTCCTAGTTTATTGTCGTTATTCTTGAAATAATGTATAAATTTCAAAGTCACAGAACTTGAACTTTCTAGTCTAATTTGATTATACGCATAGTAGTATATTCACATTAATTCTTCGGGCTTTGAACCCTGTAGCCTATTTTTCTGTTCATGGAGAGCTATAATAATGTTAAGATCAATTTTTGAGTATAAAGATTCATTGTGTTAACTTCTATTCAGCGACCTTACACGCTATGGTCAGTATTAGTATGTTTATATTTTGTTGTTGTTTTTTTAACTATATCTCTTTTGTCAAATAAATATTTTGTTACTCTCTGGTAACTGCCTGACTTTTATTCCTTGGGAATTACAAAACCAAATCTAGTATCCAGGATGAGTAAACGAGTTTAACTTACACATGGACTAGTTTAATTAACACAAGTCAACACTGAAAACTAATTTCATTCATTTATCACAGTATTTATAACAAGCAGACAGGCTCTTCTCAAACTGCCGCTGTTTATATTTTCGCAAACTGCAAGCAGTTGGGGGTCGATAGCTGAACCCTTCTGCTCCCTCTACTTATTCAATCCTCACCCTCTTATTCTTCATTCTTCGCCAACCCATTATTGACGTGTTCTTGGAACTACCATTCAAATAGTTTCAACTCTTAAAGGTGTTGTTTCCTAATCTTAAATACTTCACTTCCACAGTTGCTCACCCCACGTTCATATTTACTTTAGTAATATTTTGTCTTAGTATATCCAGCTTTATTGCCTGACTAATTAACACAATCATACACTTTTTAAAAATGTACATAAATATTAGAATGGTGGTGACAAGATATATAATCGTATTTTCTTGTTTTGTTTGCATTTTAAATAAGGCGTGTATTTTTATTAACTTTGAAGGGGAGCGGGGAAGGTTTGAACCACAGTCCCCTCATGGCTACAGCCTTGTATTTGACTATCTGCTAGAAACCAACCCGTAAAATTACAAGTCACAAGTCCTAAATTGTTTGAGGGTTTCAAACCTAACCAGTTTCAACTGATTTTTCTCGAGCGATAAAAATCCGTAGCACAACTTCCTTCGGAGGGGAAGTAAAGCCGCCGGTCCCAGGTCAGTTGTGGAATGTAAAATAACCCTGGAAGGTTTGTCAAAATACCTTTCCTGGCAATATTTTTAGGTCCTTTCACTCTAGCTCTTAGAAATTCTCGTGTGCTGATATAATCAGTCGGTTCAGAAAGTGCACGGTAAATATCGGTACCTCAATAAAAAATATTTTATAGGCTTCTTTGTTCGACACAAGTTGTTATAAAGACAAATAATCTCTGGAGTATTTTCTTATTTTGGAAATAAGGTTTCAAAGATAATAAAACAACTTTATCAGTCGAAGAGAGAAATTATATGTATTTAAATCGTATTGAAGTATTTAACTATACCTAGCAAGTGTATATACAGATATATATATATGGGGAACAGAAACAATTGAAAGTTGAGACTCCAGTCTGAATACAACGACGGCTGGAACACGTGCCTTAAGTTTGATTCTGTGTTCGAGAAGGATCGATCACTTCCTCACTGGAATGTGGGCGCCCTTGGGCTGGAACCCATTCTCGTCAGCCACATACGAGACTGAGATGGTCTTGCCGTCCACGACGTAAGTGTAGGTTCCACTGACGCTAAGGGAGGGGTTAGCGGAGTTGACGTTCTTCAGGAGGCCAGACTCTTGACGGTCGACACCGTCATTGCTTCTGAAACTAAAAACGAACAAATATTAAACTTATATCGTGATTGTTTGGACTCATAGAGATGGCACCCAAATTGGTATTTAGAACCCTGGTTATTAGGTTTTACGTGCTGACAGCTAAAACGACAGAGCTATTGGAGAACTCGTGGGTACCCGTCATTTGGCCTAAAGTGTAGGCCAAACGCCTTTAGGCCAAATGCCTTGAGTGAAATTAAATTTTAGGCCAAATGCCTTTAGGCCAAACGCCTTTAGGCCAAACGCCTTTAGGCCAAATGACTTTTAGGCCAAATGACTTTAGGCCAAATGACTTTTGGTTTCATTTTTAGGCCAAATACCTTTAGGCCAAATGACTTTAGGCCAACTGCCGCGTCCCCGAACTCGTCAGTGTGTCAGTTGCTGCGTAAGCCTCCAAGCGTACTAAGTGTATGTGAGTAGTTACACAACTTGCCACAAGAGTACACTGCCTTACTGCAATGACTTTAAACTACTGAGTTAAAAATATGTTGAGTTGAACTAATACAGATAACTTAGTGGATTAGTTATTTTATTTAATACCGCGTATTACTACCAGTTCGGGTTAGACACTCATTAATAACTACTAATTACGCTAATTTGAGGGATTATGAAGGTTATATTTATAGAAAATGTACCCGCATTTGCGTGGAAAAGTGGAAAACTATCTTGTAAAAACTACCCTCAGTAAGCCTACAATTTACCTATATTTGAACCTCGAGCTCCTCGTTATCGGCAGTCTAGCTTACAGCGAGAGTAGCACCTTAGACCATGCGGCCATTGAAGTGGGTGACATATTGTTAAATTGATCACTGGGTTTGAAGGTGTATGAAGATTTGGGAAACAACTGTCTAACATCTGAATGTATTAGGAAGACTGTTTAGTCTAGCAATCACTATTCCTGCAAATGTATGACGGCATCGTGACCGCAGTCAAATACCTGAAGGGCACTTTTTATAATATCAATTTAACAATACTGTAGATTGAACATGGCTACTAATAGAATTTAATTTGATTCAAGCCTTTATTAATATTATTATTTACTTAGGCTATAGCACTCTACATTAGAAACTCGAAAGTTCATCGCTGCACTTACAAAAGTACACCACCTATCGCTATCTTCCCTAGTTCTAACCAGTCCACCTCATTACATCCTATCCATATCTTGAGCTAGTTCTATCCAGTCCACCTCACTACATCCTATATCTTTCAGGTCCAGTCTAATGTTATCTTCCCACCTACGTCTAGGTCTTCCCAATGGTCCCGTTGGGTTTGCCGGTCAGTACCTTGAACACAGTTCTAGAATTTCCAATTCGCACTGCATGTCCTGCCCACCGTAATCTACAAGACTCTATTAGTCTTATCTTGTGATGAGTACAGGGTATGTAACTAACTAATATGTAACCTCCTCCATTCCCTAGTAGACTCATCCCTTTTTGGAGTATCTTCCTAAGCACCTTGTTTCCGAACACTATAAATTTGTTATCGTCATGTTTATTTCTCTCTCAGTTCTTCCTCAATCCAAACCCTGCAATAACTGACCCATGATATGACAATACTTACGCCCAGTTGAATGGGCCAGTGCCAATGTTGTCAAATGACTGTGTCTCAACGACGGCATCCTTGGGGCTCTGTGGCCGAGCAGTGCTCATGGCTAGGATGGCGGCAATCACAACAAGCTGAAATAATCATAAATATGGTAAAAACATCATTCACGAGCTTATTAGACAAATAATTGATGATTTAATTTTCCAGAATATTTTAGAGCCAACTATAATGCTTTTATTAAATGCATACCTATAACCTGATTTTGGTTGGAAGAACAGTTTAGAATATTCAAACATATTTATTTGGGGTAAACAATGATATTTTACTTTATTACTTCTGTTACTTTATAGGTAGTGATAATATCTATCAAAAGTGACAGATGGAGATCCTATGAATTGAGGTATGAATATGTTATAAAATTGTTTTACTAACAGTAATTACAAGAATCACGGTAGACCTTGAGAATAACTCTAGTTTTATTAGAAAGTATTTAGAAATATAGCAACAATTTTTATTAAAAACCATGAATTTCTTAGTTAAACTTATTTGAACAAAACTATTAATGATGCCATGGGGGAAAAGGTATTTAATGTAAATGAAATAAGGTCAGTAGTTAATTAAAATATTTATTTTAATTATTATTAGAATTCTGTTTCAAATTTAACAATAGATTCAAGAAAGCTGATTTTTCTAAGGGAGTCTGCTATATGTACATTTTACTATAACTAGAATAAATAAGAGTTTTTATACGTAGAGGGTGCCATAAGATTCCAGGGGTTTTACATATCCCATCGAACCCCCATTTATTTGCCCTTGGATCAAAGTAATTTATTCTGATTTTACCATCAACAAACACACAGTAACAGAAAGATTATATTAAAGAGTATATTTATGGAACTAATTTTTTGAAAACGACTTATTTTATTTTTAAAACGCTAAATTATATAATAACTAGTGAATATATTTGGGTGAAGGTGCATGGAAGATTGATCGTTGCCAGGCAAACAGGAACCCTGTATTTATTAAAACATTTGTAGGCTAAGGTAAAGGCTAAAGTATCTTGGAGGATCTACACAAGATGTCAGCAAAATGTCGATCGCGATCAACTGGTCGATCTCGCGTCTATTTCTATTCGATTGCAAAAGAGAAATACATCTTTATAAAAAGTCAATATTTAATTTTTTTTAAACTTGTAAATATATCAAGTACTTTCAAATAACGTTTGATTGTAACCAAAATAACCTGAAGCGGTCATAATCGGTCATGTTATAAGAGAATTAAATTGTTTAGTATTTAAATATACATTTTATTTAATCTATACATTTTTCTTTAAGGGAGGATGCATAAGTATTTGAGAAAAGATAGAATAAATATTATGAAATAAAGACAAAAAATAAATCAAAAGTAGAACATAAAAACGGTGGTTAGTTGTAGGACCTTTGATAAGTTTTCTAAGTCTATCGGGGATTTAAAAAGATCTCCGATCTGTGAACTACACTCTAGATTCTCAGTCTAATTGAGAGAGGACAGGGTACAACTCTCAGGTGACCGGCCTAGCTTGAACACTGACATTCCCGTCAATGTCAATTGAGCGATGAAGGTCAGAGGTCATAAAACGCTTCGGCACCCCTACGAGTAATTTATATAATTTACTACATCGATAAATATAAATTATTTATAATACAAAAATATTAAAATATATTATTTAGATTCACTTAATTTAAATATAAGTTATCCCATATTTTGATACCATTGTTTATCTTGAAATTGTCCTAAATAGCTTAATATAATTCATTTAAACTATTATTGAAATCACAATTTAAATTTAAAAATTAGTATAATTTATCTAATATCTAAATTGTAGATATTTAAATACTTAATGATACTCAATTGATTTTATTATTATTATTATTATTATTATTATTATTATTTAGCACCGCGTCTTACTACCCGTTCGGGTTATACTTTTAAGTACTAATTACGCTAATGGATTAGGAATTGGGAAGGTTGAATTTAGAGGAAGTGAACCCGCATTTGCGTGGAGGGAGAGTGGAAAACCACTTAGGAAAAACCACCCCCAGTTCCCCCGACCGAGATTTGAACCTCGATCTCCCCGTCCTCGGCAGTCTAGCTCAACACGACTAGCGCGTTAGCAAACTACGCCAGCGAGGCGGGTTACTCAATTGAAAAATTATAGAATGATAAAACCGCTTCGGTGGCAGTATAGTCTAACGCGCTACTCTTGTAGTGGACTAGACTACCGATGACAGGAAGATCAAAATTTGATCTCGGTAGGGTATACCGAAGGGTTTTTTCCAAAATGATTTTCCACTCTCCCTCCACGCTAACGCACGTACACTTCATATAAATATAACCTTCCTAATCCCTAAAACTATTAGCGTAAATAGTACGTAAGCGTATAACTAGAACGAGTCGTAGGACGTGTGCTAAAATAATAAAACAAAAATAAAATAAAACTGAAACATATTTTCTTCTCTCCAAACAGAATATTAAACCTCGCAGTATTTTTTATTACAGATATCTGTGTGTGAAAGTACGATATAAATCAATTATTACACTCACCACCTTCATAATGATTGTGAATGGCGATGTTAGCTCTAAAACTGTACAATTTGATTTGGTAAATGAAGATGAGATTACGAGACTTTTATAAGGCCCCTTTTTACCCCTCCCCGATATAAATTTGCTCAGATAAAAAAATAATTCTACACATAAATTATTCAATTCATCTTCTACATGGAACCGGTACGCATATTAATTTTGTCTTTCCAACAACCGCCTGGTATATTTGTTAAAACTTTATATTTTTTACTTCATGCCTTCACATAAATGTCAAGTAGTTCCTATTTTACCATACAGGTTTTTATAGTTTTACTAACATTGATCTTTGCTCGACGATTCGATGTAAAACGTGCTAAATCCAATTTAATTAATAGCAATGATTTAACTTGTTGCAATTTTTTTTTATAGATTTTGAAAAGTTTACATTATAAATAATATATAAAATTTGTTAGATCATTTTGGTATCCATCTCGCTACAACAATAAATACATGCGGATATGAATCAAAGTTAAAATGAGAAATGTTAGAAAACAATAATTTAGTGTTTGTCAAGGAAATTATGTTTATGTGTTCTTCATTAAATTAAAATTTAATTAAATACTGAAAAAATATGAAGTTAAGATTAACACTGTCATACAATATATAATTTAATAAATTAATAATAATAATATTTAATTTGCTAAGGCTGTTTATATATGCTTCAGTTCATTCCAAATGTATACAAATGTTTTCTATCTATTTGAGCAGATCAATTAAATAAGTTCTTTCTATTTATGAATAGTCCCATATACTACTTTTGATCTCTACCCTCACCGGGTTTTGAAGGTCAGTCTGTTGATAGACGATGCTACCAGAAGAGAAGGTTAGTAGGACTCTACTAAAAATATTATTACAAACTTTTCATGGTAGTTTGCTTTGATAGATGGGATTTCCATTTTCATTGAAATATCTCACTGTGACGTCTGTAACCAGTATTATATTATATTATATTATATTATATTATATTATATTATATTATATTATATTATATTATATTTTAGCACCGCGTCTTTATACCCATTCGGTTTATAGGCTTATGTACTTACTACGCTAATCTACTAAGACTAATTAAGGTTGAATTTATAAGAACTGTACCCGCATTTACGTGTAGGGAGAGTGGAAACCCAATAATCAAAAACAACTTTTGGTACACCTGACTGGGATTTGAAACCCAATCTCCCCGTCATCGGCAGTCCAGTATATTTTGAGATTGACGCTTTAGACCATGTGGCCACCAAAGCTGTCTATCTGGTAGTAATATCAGAACAACATTTCTGACATCACTATTCTTGATAAGGTCAGTTTTTAAATTCTGTGGTTATATAATATGTATGTTTATAGATTGAATATTAAATGTCCCAAATAACAAATATTTGAATAAAATATGTATTCATTTTGTTTCTAATAGAATTTTAAAAGAACTCGTTATCTTGCTAGTAGGTAGTGAAATCCTCTGCGTGTAATTTAAATATGATTAGGGATTAACACAATGCTACATATAGTCCATTCACCATAGGAGTGGTGGTAGTTGACAGCTAGCAGAAGATATAAAAACGGTAAAAAACATAATTAAAAACCATTTGTTTGTTGTGAAAGTCTTAAATGCCAAAAGGGACCACAAATAAGCATAATATGGTTTTGAGTATCAGATGGTTTGGTGAATGGATACATCAAAGAAGATCTGGTAAATGTTCCTAGCTGTCACTTACCTACACTCCTACGCTAGATGGGGTGTACACGGGTCAGTCATGAGCCATCATGGAGTGAGACATCGCAAGCATTATCTAAGTCAAAACTATAGGAACTTATTATGACTATAATATATTATTATTATTATTATTATTATTATTAAGAAGTGTTCTATCTTACGACAGGTCAATTCCTTTTGTCAGTGAACTTAGACCGCCAATGCACCCTGTCCTCTGCTTCCTTCAGCTTTCAGAATGTTCTTCTTTCCTTCATATCACCAATATTTGAATCCTCCTCCTTCCTAAGCTCCTCTTTCCCTCAACCTTTCCTTCTAAGACGTAGTTCAGAAGACAGTTCTTCCTAAGGATGCGTTCAACCCAGTGTGCTTTGTACCGATGAATCACATCCAAAATGGTTCTCTTCTCACCAGCTCTTCTTAGGACTTGTTCATTTGTCACCCTGTTTGTCCACCTGATCTTCTCTATTCTTATCCAGCAACACATTTCAAAGCAATCTTGGTATTTATTTCCCATCTTCCTAAGAGTCCAAGTTTCTGCTCCACCTTTCTTTGTTATAGATGTCCATGCAGTAATAAATGTTTAAAGTTTGACAAAGTTAATAGCACAGTTTCTTCTAAAGTGTACCCGCATTTATGTGGTCACCGAAGTGGGTATCAACATAGTTAATAAATAGTTTATTAAGGAGCAACATACCTGCCAATATAAAGATGATCAACATAGTTTAAATATATCAACAGAATCAGTGTGAAAATATGAGTAAATAAGAAACCATCAAACCGTTAAATGTCTAGGTAGGTACGACAAACGGAATAAAAGTGCTGATAAGTAAGGACACTAAACGATTAAATGAATAGCTATGGTTGATGTTGACAATGAAAAGGGGTATGGGTGTGATTGTGGAAAGGTAAGGACTGGGGAGGATTGAAAGGGGGTATGAGGTGACAGTGTAGCACCCTCAGATGAGGAGGCCACAATTAATACAAGGAAACAACAAGAGTGAGTGCTCCTGAGTTTAAGATCTGAAATGTTCTATTTTGAGAAACATTACACATCGAATCTCTCCACTCCCACCTGTTACTGAGAGGATCAACAATGAGGGGGTCGTCTATCTCAAGAGAGCCCTAAAATGCATCAACCTGCCTAATATTTGATAATTACTAAAAAAAAGAAATTATAACTAAAACCTAGGACTTGAGGTGGTATATTATTATTTAAAAAAAAAGGATAAGTCGTGTTGAGTCAATATTTATTATGGATAGCACAATCCAATATTTAACAGCTCTATTTAGTACAAACATTGTTGTTATGACAATATAAATAAATAATGTAGAAGTGCTTTCGAACATTACATGAATATTAGCCCACAAGAATGGGTCCGGGCAGGAATGATATTCTGCCTAATTAAAAGCTAACATAAGAGTAGTATCATTAAATATGAAAGCAATTTACTATTATAAAAAAAATAAACAAGATGACGTCAAAAAATATAAAGAACTTTTAAAGCCGTAATTATTTCAAAGGTCATATAGCATATAATTAATTTCAAATAGAAATACCATTTTCTATTTCTAAACTTTGCTCATAACAATTATGTAGCGATCAAGTCGCAAGGAAATCTAAGCAAGGATACAAAAGGTTAATTCGAAGGTCCTCTTTTATAAAAACCTGAATAACAGTAAATATGAACAATACCATCAATCTAATATTTATTAAACCTGCCAATAATGATTTTGCTCACTGGCACTGGCGAGTTGCAAAATAACAACATAGACTCTAAGTCCAATAAGTAAATATTTCACAAGATACCCAAGTAAAATTAACAGGTCGCAAATTAGCCCCAAGAAATCTAAGTAAAGATACTAAACTGCATACCGATAAGATCATCTAATATCAACATAACAGTTAAGGTTAACTGTCCCACTAACATAACAATTTGTACAATTCATAAATCATGACTTCGCTCAATCAGCACTGGCGTGTTGTAAAATGACAACATAGACTCTAAGTCCAATAATACAATATTCCTCTATGCGAACCATTAATAAATTTAGAGTTCTACCGTTATCAATACAATCAAATTAATATATTTCAATCGGCGACTAGACGCCATTACTAAGGTAAACAGCCAGACTCATATTTAAATTTTAAGTTTTAGTTTTAACCAAAATTTTAAGAAGCCGAAATGGAATTTTGAAATATATAAATAAATATAAAAAAAAGGTTAAATTTGCCGAGACAGAATTTTAGTTCTTACATTTTAGTCGTAGAAAGCCGAAGCTTATCCTAGCCCTGTTCCAGCTCTGTCCCAATTGTGAGGTTCATTGGATCAGACACAAATATATATACAGCTAAAACACAGGGGAGAGGATGACGGGTAATCAAGGGGGGAAACCTTCTGGAATACCGAAAGAACAACGGTTTGCGCATTTCTACAAGCCTCGGGAAGTTTCGTTGCTTCTCGGGAATCTTCTAAAGGAGAATATCTTCACTGCGCAAGTCCAGTCCACACGTGGCTCTCGCTTCACAGTCGTTCAGCCCACCCGGTTAGTGTCTTTTTCTCTTGGGTCAGAGAAGGTGTGTCTAGCTGAACTTACGTCGTTCTTCCACGCTGCCTTCGATCACAGAAGAATGGGGTAAGATCCATCCTTTGACATTGGTGTTATGTGTTTAGTGAACCATCCGATGCTACAACAGATGTGGGAAGGTAGGAGAATGGGGAAGGCCTAGGTCAAGGGAGGAAAAGGACTATTGACTATCCCTTCTTGAGCACTTGGAACTGATACTATTGTTAACACAAACTATATATTATATAAACCGATTTCATCCTAATTAAAGGCTCAATTTTAGTCCCTTAATTTGGTTTTGTCTCGTCTGAATTCCCCGAGCTTCAAAGATTAAGACCATGATCATCCAATGGAAGAGTAAAATTATCTCAAGAGTGGAATGTAACAGATTAGGAGATGTCTAGATTTTGGAAATTTAACTATGGAGAGCATAGATTTGCCAGAGATTTATTTTTAAACATTCTATAAAAACCTGTGATATCGATAACTAATATCTAAATACTATAAAAAAATCCTTCGATGTCTGTCTGTCCTTACAAGGTCCTTTCTCCCAATTTGAAGTTAGGTTCAGATGCAGTTGGTGCATACCATATTTATGATAAAAATCCAAGATGGGGGAAGCAACGTATCCCGATAACCTGACAGCGCCATGGACAAATCGCAATTCCTCCTCTTATGAAAAATATAATAATACAGTAGAACTCCATTTATCCAAACTTGAGTCATCTGGATCGCCAAATATCCGGGTCATTATCAATAATTCAGTGCATAATTTGTTATAAAATTGTGTGTAATTACAGCTAATTGTTAACTGTTTGTACAGTAAGTAAAAATGATATTTTCAAATTACACTACTAGCGTAAACATGTACATTGAGTATCAACTTAATTTTTACATGAACATTATTGTAGACATACTTTATGATTAAAATTTTATTCGAATTGTATTCTTGTTTACAGTAGCAATAAGTTCAAACTTACTGTATTTTTTACTACAGTACCTTAATATGATTCTACATCATTATATTATTGAAAAACAATAAAAAAAATATTTTAAAGTGAAAGTTGTGTTTTTTCGAAACTTTGCCTTAATTAAATTACTAATCCAACTATCTGGATTTGTGCATATTCGGATCACGTCCAGCCAGCACTAATTAATCCGGATAGTTGGAGTTTTACTCTGGATTAAAACAACAGGAAACCTACTTGGTGTGAGATCCAAGATTTTACCTGTCGGAGACTGCCCTGACCCCTATTGTATGTATTTATAATGTAAAATAAAGTATATAGGCTATATTATATACTGCGTATTATATATCATATATAGAATATATATAGTAATTATAAATACATATATAGATATATATATACACTGTTTTCAGGTCAGATTCCTGTGATGTCACATTACATCAGTTTTCAGGTCAGCTCCCTGTTATGTCATAGTACATCAGTTTTCAGGTCAGATTCCTGTGATGTCTCATTACATTAGTTTTCAGGTCAGCTCCCTCTGATGTCACATTATATTAGTTTTTAGGTCATCTCCCTGTTATGTCACTTTACATTAGTTTTCAGGTCATCTTCCTGTGATGTCACATTACATCAGTTTTCAGGTCAGCTCCCTGTGATGTCTCATTACATCAGTTTTCAGGTCAGCTCCCTGTTATGTCACACTACATCAGTTTTCAGGTCAGCTCCCTGTGATGTCACATTACATCAGTTTTCAGGTCAGCTCCCTGTTATGTCACATTACATTAGTTTTCAGGTCAGCTCCCTGTGATGTCACATTACATCAGTTTTCAGGTCAGCTCCCTGTGATGTCACATTACATCAGTTTTCAGGTCAGCTCCCTGTGATGTCACATTACATCAGTTTTCAGGTCAGCTCCCTGTTATGTCACATTACATTAGTTTTCAGGTCAGCTCCCTGTGATGTCACATTACATCAGTTTTCAGGTCAGCTCCCTGTGATGTCACATTACATCAGTTTTCAGGTCAGCTCCCTGTTATGTCACATTACATTAGTTTTCAGGTCAGCTCCCTGTGATGTCACATTACATCAGTTTTCAGGTCAGCTCCCTGTGATGTCACATTACATCAGTTTTCAGGTCAGCTCCCTGTTATGTCACATTACATTAGTTTTCAGGTCAGCTCCCTGTGATGTCACATTACATCAGTTTTCAGGTCAGCTCCCTGTGATGTCACATTACATCAGTTTTCAGGTCAGCTCCCTGTGATTTCACATTACATCAGTTTTCAGGTCAGCTACCTGTGATGTCTCATTACATCAGTTTTCAGGTCAGCTCCCTGATATGTTACATTACATTAGTTTTCAGGTCAGCTCCCTGTTATGTCACTTTACATTAGTTTTCAGGTCAGCTCCCTGTTATGTCACTTTATATTAGTTTTCAGGTCATATTCCTGTGATGTCACATTACATCAGTTTTCAGGTCCGCTCCCTTTGATGTCTCATTACATCAGTTTTTAGGTCAGCTCCCTGTTATGTCACATTATATTAGTTTTCAGGTCATATTCCTGTGATGTCACATTACATCAGTTTTCAGGTCAGCTCCCTGTGATGTCTCATTACATCAGTTTTCAGGTCAGCTCTCTGATATGTTACATTACATTAGTTTTCAGGTCAACTCCCTGTGATGTCACATTACATCAATTTTCAGGTCAGCTCCCTGTGATGTCTCATTACATTAGTTTTCAGGTCAGCTCCCTCTGATGTCACATTATATTAGTTTTCAGGTCATCTCCCTGTTATGTCACTTTACATTAGTTTTCAGGTCATCTTCCTGTGATGTCACATTACATCAGTTTTCAGGTCAGCTCCCTGTTATGTCACATTACATCAGTTTTCAGATCAGCTCCCTGTTATGTCACATTACATCAGTTTTCAGGTCAGCTCCCTGTTATGTCACATTACATCAGTTTTCAGGTCAGCTCCCTGTTATGTCACATAACATTAGATTTCAGGTCAGCTTCCTGTGATGTCTCATAACATCAGTTTTCAGGTCAGCTCCCTGTGTTGTCACATTACATCAGTTTTCAGGTCAGCTCCCTGTGATGTCAAATTACATCAGTTTTCAGGTCAGCTCCCTGTGATGTCACATTACATTAGTTTTCAGGTCAGCTCCCTGTGATGTCACATTATATTAGTTTTCAGGTCAGCTCCCTGTTATGTCACATTACATTAGTTTTCAGGTCAGCTCCCTGTGATGTCACATTACATCAATTTTCAGGTCAGCTCATTGTGATGTCTCATTACATCAGTTTTCAGGTCAACTCCCTGTGATGTCACATTACATCAGTTTTCAGTTCACCTCGCTGTGATGTCACATTATATTAGTTTTCAGGATGTTGTAAGAACGAGACGAAAGAATGACTATAACACAATATAACCTTTGTGAAAACTTCAGGATTTATAGAGAAAAGCTTTAAATCTTACAATTAATTGTTGCCAAATCTCCTCGCTCTCAGTTAAGTCTGAAGATGGTGTGCTGAGGAAAGAGGGAACTACTGGCAACCTCAACTAACCAGCGTTGCAAAACTTGTCTTATATTAGAGGGTAGATTGACCAAACGAAAACAAGAGAATGACAACGCTGTTTACCAATAGTAGCTGAGTGGTCCCCTCTGCGATGATAGGTGATAAGCTCAACATTTGTATAAAAATGCATTCTATTATTTTTAACCATCCGAACCACTCTCTCGTTCACTTTAGTGTTAACTTAGTAGGCCGACTAGGTATAACTGCCAATTGTTTTGACATTAAGTTGTCGAAAATATTCAGTGTAAACACTATTTTTGGGAGTTATTGAAAGCTTTCATCAATTTTAAATAACTAGTTATATTTTCTATGATCTTCACACAACATATTACACTTTTTCCAGTATCAACACAAATATATGAAAGCATTAGGTCGTAAAGCATACATATTGCAAAAAAAATTATTTCTTTATTGGCCAACGTCTCATATTAATTCGTTTCCCCATGTGACACTGCCATTTGAATGCATATTTCACATTTATAATTTTTTGACTAAAATATGTTTTCTGTATTGAATAATGTGGGCCTTGTATTTTTTCATTTCAACCGTAAGAAAACAAAATGATGCAAGAGATTTATTAAATTAAGCTAGGTTAAATATTTCTTGCAAATAATGTGACTTATGATCAGCTGTTTGGGAAAATAAAAATATATGAATAACGCTCAGTCATGAATACCAGCATTATTGAACTAAATTTACCTAATTTCTAGCCTCTAACTTCTTAAAAGGTAATATGCTTTGGAAAGTGTTGCCAACTGTTGACGCAAACTGATTTTATTCTGTGCGTTGACGCTAGAAGCAAAGTCGAAGCTAAAACTAGTGTACGATACAAAGTGTGGTGTTCATAACAACCCAAATGCTATATTTTCCTTGAAAGTGAAGCTAACTAGCGGTAGCAACTAACTTTGCGTAGAATGGTCATAATAGCCCTGCTGGACTGGTGATTGTAATTGTGCCATACCATCGACAGTTTCGACTTTCTTCAAGACAGATAGTGCTGGACTCAATGTCACTGATTCACTACTAAACATATTATCTGTATTATTATAGGCCCTCTTGGGAATAGTTTCTAACATCGCTTCAAGTTTATGCTTAACCAAGCAATGAGCCTTGATCCCACAACGAAAAGAAACCTCTTTGGGAACTGTAGACGATTTCCACTGAGTAATGCACCGTTTCATGTCTACATCATGTCTGGATCTTGAAGCTATCAAGAGTCTGGGAAACAGCGAAGCATTAGATATAATTTCAACTACTTTGCCTTTTAATTCTACGTCCACCTTTTTTGGCAGCCAATTTGCAAAATTTCAACATCAACCTCTTCAAGGGTGATAATGTATATATATATATAATTATATATGTATATATACATGTATAAATACATATATAATTTATCTTAAGGCGTTCTTTCACTTAGTTATACACTTGTCCTCCAGCTTCTTTTAATCTCTTTATATCACTTTCTATTTCTATGAGGAAAACATGTTGAGTAAACATTTGATCGATGTGAGTTTTTCTGCTCAAAAAAAGATCAGTTGTGGATGCAAAAGTCTTTTACAGTTGCATTAAACTTTTATCCTGTCAATTTATAATTTTTAGGGAGAGACTGTGATAGCGGTTGCCCTTATTTATTGAACTTATACCTGCAAAATGTTCAATGTTTGAAGCAATGTCGGTCAGTTTTAAATCTGATAGAAAAATTATGTTCTAGCTGAATCATTAAGAGATTTTCTTTTCATAGTTCCTTGTATCTTAATACTCTCATGCTCTTGGTCCAATGCTTCATCGGCACCAAGGGCGGAAAGCGGTATTATGCTCTTATTCACGACTCAATTAACTTGCAGGAGTTTTTCGAGATTAATGGAGCTGATGTATCCAGTCAATTAATTTCTGACAGATATAACGATACCATTCGTTCGTAGTTCTGTGTTACGAAGTTTCTAAGGGTTGCGGAGGACAGCATGTGCTTACAGCCACCCATCAAATCTATTTAGGTCCTTGAAAATTTGAATACTGGCTCATTTACCTTCTGTTCATCAGAAAATTGAAGTATTTTCTCTAAAATTGTGTGTTATTTCAAAGCAGATGTCAATTTTAGATGCGCTTCCTTTATGTTAACAGCATCTCCTTTGTTAAAAGCGATTTGCACATTTGAAACTTGAGGCTCCATAATATCCCTAATATTTGCATTTTATTGACTGAATTATTCAAATAATATCATAAAAAGTGATAACACAGTTGTAATAAGAGCTTCCAAGCCCCTGCTTTTATATTTACCCTCAATAATCTTCCGAGCAGTAGCTGTTCTATATAAATGCGTGTACACCCACAGTTAAGGACTAATACTGACCTGAATTAAGTCTCCAAGGCAATGATTGTATGTAGTTCACCAGGTTTCAATATCCATCTACATTGACAGTCATCTTGTGCCATTCTAAGCTACTTAACAGGTTTATACAATGCCATGTCTAAAGTTAATACAATTTTCTTTCCTGGTCCAAGTAAGAATAAATTGATTTTCCCAAACTGTTTAGTAAAAGTTAGTTGCACAGGGTGGTCTGTAGGTTCTGTTGCAATTAAAGTTAGCGTGAAAATTTTAAACGCTGGTTTTGTATCATCTATTAACATTAGCCTCATATTTCAATTCTACGCCCAACAAAACACATAATTTTACAAATCATTCCCCAACGTTCAAAATTTTACAATTTTGATCACAATGGCGGCCACGTTGGACGCCATGTTGAATATCTCCTCCTGTATATGTCAGATAATTTTTTTGACAACTTATTGGAAATCTGTGACCTTATAACATAATATGTGAATCCGATTTCTTTCATATACAACTACAATTTTTAAAGTTAATTTTACTATCATTTTGGCCGCCATCTGGTTTTAAGGTTTCCAGAAAAATTTGGAGCTTAGCACCATTGATATTCTTACTCTTCGCAATAAAAGAAATTGAGACATCTACCAAACTTATCTCATCAGAGAGCCCCCAGGGATTGTTTTTTTAAATACTTGCACCCAGAATAACATATCCATATCCACATTCCCATGTAAGGTGATATATCTTGAGCAGAGCAAATTGCTACCAAGTAGGTGCTAAATGGGTATAATGTCCAGAAACTACTAGAAACTTGGTAACTTTAAACACGGTACCATTCGTTTGTAGTGCTTCTTATAGTGTCATAGACTAAGTTAATTAGTAAATCACTTGTTTAAATAGTTCTACTTGGATTAGAAATATTAGAATATCTAATATTATCTATTTTATTTTGATACTCAAGCATTAAACATAAATATTAATCTAATATTCAAACATATTTGTATAAAGAGTTAAAGGATATGCATAAGCACAGTATCTACAGGGTCATGGGTACATTGCCATCCAAAGCCCCTGATCTATTGCTGGAAAAAGTTTGAGCAAACATGTGTCAACGATTTAATCATGAGTCTACCAGTAACATTAATGAGACTCGCCCTTTATTTCCATGGCTTAGTGTTCCTTAATACATACACTAGTCTAACGATTCCTTAATATTTCGTTCGGTGTAAGAGAAAGGAAATTAAGTGTAGCCTATTTATAAGAAAACTTTTAATTCGATCAATTTCGATGTTTTGGTCAATCAAATTTTGAGTCTATTGAAACAATGAGTTAAAAATAGCACTCCAGATCCGGCTGAAATAGTGATGAGTATTCAATTATGTTCATGAAATTATAATCTTATTGGTTACTAAATGTCGCCTTTGTAAGGCTGGGAGAGATACATTTTCTTTACTTTCCTTTAACCTTTTTTTCCAACTTTTTTATATACATATATAGCATACATGATTTAACACCACATGCACAAACATAACTTCTAACTACTAACTACTCAGTGGTAGTGGTGCTTAGTTATGTTCGCATACTTTTTTTCCCTCAACCTAAATTAGCATGGATCTAATTTCATTTTGACCCGCTAGGTCAAAAAACTTTCCAGTGCCCCTGAGAATATGACAACAATAAATAAATATTGTCACCCTTTTTAGGACAAACAATTAAAGTTTAGATTAAGCAATCCAGAAAGAACCCAATTTTTTATAGTTCTTAGTAAGATAAGAAATAAAATGATTAAAACTTTTAAATTAAATTACAATTTCCTTTGATCTTAAAAATGATAGAAGTGCTTAGATGGACACATTATGGAACAGTCGTTGACCTTGGAACCTTGAAAGTGAAAGTTGTGAGGACAAACAGACTTGTGACCTTTCGTGCTTGTGAAACCGGCCCCGATACACCTTAAAGATCTTAGTCCTAAAGAAGACAGCGATCATTATAAGGTTCCGGCTACGTGTCACCATTTTATACAAGACTGTATTAGACGTAGATTAACATAACAAGTCTTTCATCAGATGCAAAAGGTGAAGGAATGCATTTTATATTTGAAAATATTTAAATACCCATCCCAATACTTTATGTTATATTTGAATGGGAAAATACTATTTCCACTCATTCAAAAAATGAAAATCTATAAAAATACAGAACAAAGCTTTTTTTTATCATATTATATTTTGGTTCTAGGTAATTAGACTTATCCAGACCAGCTTAGAGGTAGTTCCGACTTATACATTTTTTTCATCATTTTGAACAACTTGGCTCAAGGTAAGATTATTTGATGTAGATTAAAAAGAACATAATATTGATATTTTAGGGAAGTTTCATGTGTATAGCAAATAAAATAAAGTAGAACTAATTAAAACAATTATTGATCTGTTTTGGACTAAATTTTCTAATAATATTTTCCTATTTTAATATTGTTATATATTATTGTATTTTAGTTGTTATAGAGCTATGAGAAGAATTATATTATACTATCTTAAGGTTGAACTAAGGTTTATAACCTGATTCGGTGGCCGCATGGTCTAACGCGCTACTCTCGCAGTAGACTTCCGAGGTTAGAATCTCGGTCGGTGTACTGCCGGGGTTTACACAATTGTTTCCCACTCTTTCTTCTGGCAATTTCGAGTGCACTTCCTGTACATATAATCTCCCTACAACCATTAGCATAATTAGTACACGAGCGTATAGCCCGAACGGGTAGTAAGATTTGCTAAAATAAAAAAATATTGTAGTAGATCAATGGCGTTCAGGTCTAGTTATGAGGTGTTTGTAAATCTGGCCTCTGAAATAATCTCCAAGCCCTATGTTTATAAAAAAAAGTCATTTTGGGATAAGCAGGACAAGAGGGTTTTAAGGGGGATTACTGCAACAACCAGTGACAATTCTAGTTTAAAAAAATTAGGAGACACGAATTCCTACATGTACCGGTAATTTATTAAAATGATAAAATTTTTACCGGTTTCTGGGCCTAGTGGTCAGCACCGCTGGCTATTGATCTATAAGTTCGATTCCCGATGGAACCATTGGTATTTTTTTACCGTCATGGGAATTGTTCCTATGATCAACATGGTCTAGTTAAATAGGCTTAAATTAGGTTTAGTCTCTCTACTGGTGTCACACCTTCTTAACTACTATCATGAAGTCATATTATTATGGGTAAGACGTGCAGACAACCTCCAAGGTATACCCTGGGCAACGTCTACAGAGAGTACTACATAGACTGAACTAGATACTGCATCTCTCACGGTCAAATATGACATTCGATAAAAATATACACGAGAGTCGCGATCATCCGACCTTCGAATATCTCACTCTCCGTATTATCCAGCCCGGTTCTCGAGTTAACAAGTGTGTTTTAAAGTAAACAAACCGGTACATATCCAATAATTAATAAAAAAATTGTTTGAAAACGCCTTCCAACTGTTACATTGGAGGCAGAAAAGCACGACTTCTATGCATGCGATTGGCGTATAATACAGTATTATTGCAGTCAGTTGGTGTAGATATCAGCACTGCTTATTTTTGGCTGGAAACAGAAGCTGTGATAATAGAGGTGTAGATAGCAGCAGTGTTTTGATTTGGCTGGAAACAGAAGCTGTGTCAAGGGATGTGTGGATAGTTGTACTCTTTTTATTTGGTTAGAAACAGAATCTGTGTCAAGGCAGGTGTGCGTGAGGCGTAGATATATGAGGCAAATAAAATCCATACCGAAAATTATATACAATAGGATTCCGTACTATCCGGCTTGAAATGCCGCTAATTTAGGTCGGATAGTCATGACTCTAGTGTGTATAATGTATATGTAACATATATATATACAGATTACACGCCCCAAATATAAAATACATAAACAGTTCTATGTATTTTGGTTTAAATATTGATAGCAATATGTCGAAACTGTATACTGCATTCGTGATCAGACTTAAAACAGTTGATTTGTACTCCTGTTATATATGGTACAAACGGAAAAGAGATTGAAGGCAAATTGAAAATACAGAAGTAGTCAGGATAAAGAAATTTTGAAAAAATGACTTCATGAAAGGATTATTTGATAATTATTATTTTATAAACAAATAAATGCAAAAGGTAGTTTTAGGAATATCCGTTAAATGCTAATTTATTTAAAAATTTATTATACGACTTCCAATGTCAGCAAACTTTCTAGCAATCTTGGACCAGTCTATTTATTGTATAGCAAGTATAGAGTCCATTCTCCATAGGAGTGGTGGCGACAGCTAGCAAAAACTACCAAATCTATATTCATGTATCCATTCGCTAGACCATAATAATATGCATGACCATAAATTGTTATGTTGTCATTTTTGGCATTCAAAAATTTCACCGCAAACAATTGGTTCTTGATCAGGTTCTTCTTTTAACCGTTTGAACTAGGGCTAGGTCGATGCTGGTTCTAAATCTGATCATCAGCCACTTATGCACCCTAAGCCGATGATAGGCATTTGGCTCACCGATTCCTAGACCCAATATTTAGTTCTTTTGTTACCGGTGCTTCCCGCCACACACATTAGGTACTGATGACTCATCATGGTTACGTTCAAGACAGTCTTGCCCTTTGTTCTGTTCATGGAGAGGGGAGGGGTTGGCTGCTAGTCTACTCTGAGGCTGGGGACACACGAGCGTACAATGTACGTGCGTTGCAACTTGCGTCGTGAAGTGCGATGTAGAGTCATTATATTACAAATGGAGCCCACACAATATCGACCCGCGCATCTCTTAACGCACGTTGTGATAGACGTACATTCTCTACCAACGCATTTAAGCTACAACGCACGTCAATGACGTCATGGCATGTTAACGTGCGTTGTAGCAATACACTCGAGAACTAGTAGGTCACACTTGCGTTAAACAAGTCCTTGAAGTAGTGGTATTTTTTTTTAATGGCCAACTTTGAGACTGAATGATTAATAAGTGAAGTATAGAAAAGAGAATTGTTATAGAATATTGCAAATGAAGCTCATAAGGGCAAAAATAAGAAGCATTCAGCATGGGTTGAGGTTTGTTCATCTTTATTTGAGGATTTTTTGATAAAGTCACAAGCAGAGCAAAAATTAATAAGTACAGTATAATTTAATATAGCATAAAATGTTTGATTTTTAAAATACATTTTCTTTATTTTTTAATTATCAGATATTAAATTCTTTCGTACTGCCATGGTAGTTTCCTCTCATTACTGATAAAATAGTTAGTTTAAGCTTCACGGTAACGATTGTTAGTTCGGTTGACATTTGTGTTGTCATTGCCCTGTAAATCTTCAAATCCACAAATGGTCAATGCATCATCAAACTTATACCCATCACGTTCACGAACAAAGTTGTAGAGAACACAACAACATTTAACAATGTCAAGAGCAAAATCAACGTGTCTATCAATGGGCCCATGAAATATTCTCCATTTATTAGCTAGTATGCTAAATGTACATTCTATGTAGCGTCTAGCCCTTGAGAGTCTGTAGTTGAAAACTTTCTTACTTCTTGGTAAGTGGGTACCGTACTACGGTCCAAGCAAATGCGTTGACAATCTAAATGCTTCGTCTCCAATAAAAGCAAAAGGTATAGTTATTTCTATACCAGGTACTCGTGTTGGCGCAGGAAACATGAGAGTTTTCTGTTCTATTTGTTTCCAAAGTGATGAATTCTTGACTATAGTGGGGTCTGCATCCTTACCATATGATCCCACGTCTACATAAGTAAAACTGTAGTTGGAATCAGCAACAGCCAACAATACCACACATTTTGTTTATAGTTCATGTATAATGAACCACTTCTTTCATGCTTAGCAACTCTTGTATGTTTCCCGGCAACTGCTCCTAAGCAGTTGGGAAAATTAGCTCTATCTTGAAACCCTCCTGCTACATTTTTCCAGTTGTTTTCATTGGGTGTAGGTATGCATTTCTCTTTCATTATTTCCCAAATATTTCTGCACAAAGCTGTACTATTTTACTTGCAGTAGATCTACCAATTCTGTAACTGTAATGTATGTCTTTAAAACTGCATCCACTGGCAAAATATCTGAAACAAAAATTATTGTTGCAGGGCAAGATGTCATGTAAAAGTGGAAAACAATCAGAGATAACTATATATGAAATCTCAAAAAGAAATCACTATACTACAAGTCAGGCACCGGTGCCAAGAAAGTGAAAAGCTATGTATACGGAGAGCAATTATCATTTATGAAAAAAAAAGCATGTATCCACGGGCTACAAATAGTAGTATTGAAAATTAAAATGAAAATCTAGACAATGACGAAGCAGCTAATGAACATCCCAATAACACGAAAGCAGACACTATTGATTTAAGCCACAGCCACTTCATCCACATCAAATAAGTCAGCTCCAAAAAAACGTAAGCCAAGTGACTTAGAAGATAAATTGTTAGATTTTATGCAATCCCACAAGCCAAGAAAGAACACACCCGAAGAAGATGAAGATCTTGCCTTTTTTTACTCGATTCTTCCTACATTCAGGGGCCTGGATCCTGATAAAAAAATTTAACCTTAGACTTAAAACAATGCAGTTTCTTCAGAATTAAAAAAAAATGTAATCACAGATAAGCACGCTTACCTCAAAGCGAATGTCATACGACTTATTCCCCAGATCTATCATCAGCTTCAGCGAGTTCATACTTTTCTCATTTTTCGCCACAAGATGAGTCCTTTTAGCTAATGACCCTAAGGGCTTACTATTTACCAATATGTATTTTTTCCCTTGTGTCATTATTATGTTCTGTATTATTTTTGTTTAATAAAGTACTTACCTTAATGTTATTACCAGCATCTCTTCAGGTGATATTGAATTCCTCATATTTGTATCTTAGATGCCTTATGTGATCTTTTAAACATGATAACAGTTCATCAAATGAGCTCGGAGACATTCTGAGATAGTTAAAAAATTTATCAGGATCTGCTACAAGACGCGCATATAAAGTATAATACTGGCCATAAAGATATTGTTCACTATTTATAGGATGAACCCACAACCTCCTCTCTTTGCGTTTTGTTTTCAAATATTTATCTACCATATAAACAAACAGTACAATTTCACTAGCGTCCATCTTACCTTCAAGAGTCTTTCAAATGCTGACGCTCGTGTGTTGTCTAAACAACGTGCGTTAAAATATACGCACGTTACAACACGCGTACACAATACGCTCGTGTGTCCCCAGCCTTAGCTGTGTAATAGTTTATGCTTTTATAAATAATTTATTATATTAAATGTTATATTTGCTTAAACTCTTAAAAATTATTTTGATTTACGTTTGTGCAAACGAGTCACAGTAATAGTGTTGTACTAATACAATTACTTGAATTATGTTTTTATTTACCATTTGACTTGATAAAGTGTAATAACTAGACTAGACCTACAAAAAATATTTTCTTAAGGTTATGCTGATGACCTTTTAAAATATTTGACTAGGGACATGTTTTCATAACTTAAACAATATGTAGGCCTATTGATGTTGCAGATTTTTTATAGTTATTTTAGAGAATTATGTTTTCAAGGCTATGAAAGCCAGTAAAATATTTGGCTAGGGACATGTTTTCGTAACTCTAACATTGTTTAAATGTAATATGTTGCAGGGTCTCACAGGATCTGCATTTACAAGCAATTGTAAAAGATTTCTCTTTGGCAGTTTGTAAAGCATCTCTTGGTGTTAGAACTCTGTTTAAGCCTACATAGCAGCTGTCCGCAGGGTGGATCAAAACAATGGAATCATGAAAGAAAACAGTAAGTTGGACTATCTTTTAAAAAATACTAAATAACATTTTAATTTGTATCCCAAGTCTCACTAGCTAGGTCTATACAATATTAGTTAATTATGTATGATTGCACTTATTTTCACCTGACCCATATATACTGTTTCCCTAAGTGTATATATAAGCCTAGATGGGGACAAAACCTAAAGGCCCGTTGACACAATGTTAGTGGACTAATGCAAGTTTACTAGTATTAGCTCACTAACATGCAAGTTGTGTTGACACGCATTTTTCACTTGTATTAGTATCGCCTCTAAAAACATGGCTGAAAATTAAGTGGTGCTAACTGATCTTTCTATTGGAGCCATTTTTTTCATCACTGCGTCTGATTTCTCGTTCGGGTTATTAATAGCCATATACTAATTACGCTTATGTGTTAGGAGTTAGAAAGGGTGAATTTAGAATAAGAATGGGCGGCCAAATAAATTACCATTTTTCAGTAAAAGCAATGTATCATAACTAGTTGACCTATTAAAAAAAATGTTTTATATAGATAACATAAAAAAGTTAGTGATTAGTATGTCTAATATTTCTTAATTTCTTAATACATTAAAATATGTTTCAGTTGATCCCAAATAATTATTTTATTAATTGTATCTTGATGCCTTATGTGATCTTTTAAACATAATAACAGTTCATCAAATGAGCTCGGAGACATTCTGAGATAGTTATATTATTTATCAGGATCTTTTAAGACGCGCATATAAAGTATAATACTGGCCATAAAGATATCGTTCACTATTTATAGGATGAATACACACCCTACTCTCTTTGCGTTTTGTTTTTAAATATTTATCTACCATATAAACAAACAGTACAGTTTCACTAGCGTCCATCTTACCTTCACGAGTCTTTCAAATGCTGACTTTCGTATGTTGTCCAAACAACGCGCGTTAGAATATACGCACGTTACAACGCGCGTACACAATACGCTCGTGTGTTCCCAGCCTAAGTAAACAGTTTTTTTTCAATTACATAGGGATGTAACCAGGGGGAGAAAGGGGTTGTGCTCTGAATAGAAAGGTCAGCAAGTGAGACAGCTTGTTTGATTGAGAGAGAAGCAGTATAGCAGAGGGGAGAGGGATTCAAGGGAAGCTAAAACTGGGTAAGATTCAAGGGAAGCTAAGACTGGGTAAGACTCAAGGGAAGCTAAAACTGGGGAAGACTCAAGGGAAGCTAAAACTGGGGAAGATTCAAGGGAAGCTAAAACTGGTGAGGATTCAAGGGAAGTTAAAACTGTAGATCTATTAAAAACTTCAAAATTGCATCATATACTTCTCTTCATTTCTATACTTAAATTTATTTATCATTTGATAGTTAAAATATTTTAAAATTAATTCTGCTCATTTAAATTCAATTTAAATTAATAAAAAAAGTTTTATGTTCTTACTTAAAAATTAATATATTTTCCATGATCTTATCTGAACAGATTTCAAAATATTATTTCTGTATAAAACAATCACAAACCTAGCTATGAGAAAAGTGGAGTCAATTTAACTTAAACTAAATATATTTCAAATGTCATAGGGTCAATGATAAAATGAATTTTATTCAAATTAATTTTAAATTTTCATTTAAATTTGCATAAGCAAACCTACCATACTGAACAAAATAAAAATGTTATACGTAAACTGTTTGTGTTTAATATAATTAAAACATGATATCTTTGAAACATTTAAAATGAATCAAGTTATTAGCATCGGTTATCGGCCTAGTTGGCAGCTCATAATTTGCATTGGCATGATCGATAAAATAGCTGATCCATCCAGCCCTAAACTTTCTACATATTCTGCTGGCTATCAGTTACCACCACTCCTATGGCGAACTGACGCTACATGGTTTTTACTCGTCATTATTGAGCCACTCTCTGGCCCAGGCTTAGCCCCCTAGAGCCCTGGTGACGTAACTAAACATCTAGAATAATAGAATGGACATTTGTGTGGCGGTGGCCTTGAGAACTCCAAAATAAAGAAATCTTGAACTTGGCATATATCTTGTGACGATATTTCTAGTGGACTATATTTTATCTTTAAATATAGTAGATTGTAACGTATTCACTTATGTATTTTCTGTAAATCATTATATATTTTTAATTTTATATTTGGCCTAATGTATTCCACCAACTTTTATGCATAGCCACGATCCATTTTCTAAATATTCTTTTATTTTTAGAGTGCTCATTTTTGGAACTAGCGAACTATGGTATTTATAATAATACATATCTTTTCTTTCAAGAAAACGTTACCAACGCCATGTAGGTTGTGACAGCTAGTGGCCTAATTAAGTAGTAGAAGTTGTGTTTTGTTTTGAAAGAACAACATGTTTTAATTTGTATTTTATTTATTGTTGCTAATGTTGATTATTTGACTCTCCACCACTTCATCCCACGCATCCAACTGCTCCTGTACTTTAGTCTCCTCAGCATCAGCTAATCTGCAAACATCATTGCTTTCATATTTCCCTCCCCAATTCTTTCTACCACTTCCCCCATCACTACAATGAACAGCAGTGGTGAGAATGTACGACCTTATTTCACACCACTCCGTCCTCTTACCTCCCACGTTCACACAATTCACACTCCCTTTGGAGTGTACACATTTCTCTCTCTCTTTCTTACCGTCTCGTCACGCACTATTTTCTTCTTCAGTGCTTCCCATAATCTACATCTGTACACAGTCATAGGCTTCCTCAACCACTGTTTTCCTAATTATATATATATATATAGTAATTTATTTTACAATACCCAAATTACCTAAAATTTATAAATTGTATCTCTAGTTTTGAATCTCTTGTATTATATGACATAACCATCAAAGACATATAGACAGGATGAGGCTTTTAAGGCCTTTCCAGGATATCTCGAATATTATTTTAGAAAATTTTTTTTCGAACAAAACAAATTGTATTTTGAGAGGGAAAGAAAAGAGCAGTAGCTATATTTGATTTGGTGAACGTTAATTTTAAATAAAAGCCTCTAATATTTTAAACACCATTCTTTTATATATAAATATAAAAATTTTTGCTTGGTTTATTTTATTTGACATCAATTATTTATAAATATATTTAGTTTGTATTGTTTTATAATAATTTTTATTCGGGAATTTTTTATTACATTATATTATTATTTATTACTTTAAATGCAGTATTATTTATAAATTACTTTATTAAATGTTCAAAATTATTACCATCAACCTCGATAAACATTTAAATTAATTTTATAAACGATTGATGAGTACGTAGTAAAGTATTTCTATCAATATTCCTGCAAGAGTTTCTAATGCATTCTCTCAGTGTTTCTGGAGTGCTTGGTAATGGTTGATACATTTTGTCTTTAAGGTAACCTCATAATAAATGCAGATATGTGATGAGAGATTTTAAACATTTATTAAAGTAGTTTTATGCATAATATTTCATTTAACGTAATCAAGAATAACATAAAGTAATAAAAATACTTGAATAAAAATTGTTATATAAAATATATTAAATAAATAATGTAAAATAAAAAAAGTTTCAGGCAAAATATCATTAAAAAAAATTTGAGGTTTTCATTAAAAAAATAAAGTTGACCTCGAAATAACCTCAAAGAATTCCACCAAAAAAAAGTTGGTGCTGTTCTCTTTCCCTCACAAAAACAAATAACATTTGTTCGAAACAATTCTTTCTAAAATACTTTGTTTTCGGGATATTCTGGTGTCTCAACTTAAATGCCTCACCTGGTATATCTTTATTTTATTTCTCATTTGTAATCTAAGGCTTCATTCATACGTTAGTGTATTTGTTTCAAATTTGTGTTTTGGTTAGAAAAAAAGTGAATCTATGAAGAAAAAAAGGTTTGACATTGAATTATTTATTAGAGAAATACAAAAGAGTTCAGCTTTAAATGAAGTTAAAAATTTCGATTCTAGCAACCGGGAGGTAAAATAAAACATGTGGGGTTAGGTCGGAGCTGCAGTGCTCAACAATTGGGAAGATATGACACCAGAAGAACAGAATAAGGAAGGTAAGAACTAAAAATAATATCCTAAAATAATACTACATTCATCTATTTTTATATAATATATCCTATAAGGAGGTATATTTTCATTATAAAATACAAAGAATGTTGTAATGATATAATCTCAACCACTACTTATCTAAAACTATACCTTTAATGTAAACTATATTTTAATTTATTTTAATCTTTCACGATCTACCCCCGGTGGGTTTGATTTGTGAGGATAGTTTGTGGGAGGGGCTAGGTTGCAGGCAAGGTAGTTGTGTCGGTTCGAAATAATATTTAGTTTTACAAATTTCGGTTTAATATTAATAACTAAAAGATAGTACAAAATGTGATATTAAATGAAAGATTAAGAAATAAAGAGACTGGACGCCCACGCTCGAGGGGGAACTGTCTTAACTCGTGGAAACCAAAGGAATCTACTGACACTGCGCGTGACCCGTAACGTACACGATCTCGGGAACCTGCGCTCAATGGATGCCCTCTAAGTACAGTGCTACTGATGACCAGAAGATGTAGTCTGATATAGTACGGCATCAGGCAGCGTGACTGCCTGCGATATCGGTGGAATTGTGAAAGCCCCGATGCCAAAAATTAAAAGTATTTTACACCCCGCTATGGCCCCTTTCCTGGCCAGCTAGTTTAAACGTTGTTATGAATGGTCAGCATTTTCTTTGAACCATTCTAGTTCGTTACTTCATATAAACTAAGCCAGCACTTTTTTCCCGTGCGTCCCCTCGAGCTATGTAAATCAAAACAAACATTTAAACATTGCTCCGTGGTTATGACAATTCATTATTAAATTCCCCCCATGATGTAGGACCATTTTGCGCGCTTTATCTTGATCGAGGAATAAACTTTCTTGATTGTGATAGCATTGTAACATTGCACATCCAGGCTACATCATTCGTAGCGCCACAGTGGAAAGATTAGCCAGTACTAATGTACTATTGCCCATAGAACGCCCAAATATACTAATCGTATATCCTTTCCGTGAAGGCTATTTCCATGTCCTAATGAGATGAAATGATGGTGATAGCGAGTATGTAGGTGTGGAACCAGTAGAGACATTTAAACTAAATTAAGCCTAGCTAAACAAATTCTGGTGACCATTGAGGCAATTCCCCTTTCGGTAAAAATACCTAAATTACCAGCCGGGAATCGAGCTCATAGCCCCTAGACTCGTAGCCAGGTGAACTGACCACTACACCACGGCGACGGTTGATTGTGATGGTGAATTCATGCTATATTAATTGACCAATTGTTGCATACAAATAACATTATTTTTTTCATAAGACTATTCACACTAGCAATTTTTATAAAGTTTTTTTCCTGACAAAAAAACAAAAACAAAACGAAGCTGTCTCGTTATTGCACAGCATTCAATTGTAAGACTCCTTCATATTTTAATATACTGTCATGGCAAAGAACCTGAAGGATTTACAAAGAAATCAGCTAAATAATATCTGGTATTCTTAGCAATCACATATCCACCGCCTGTTCCTACTAAAGTAATTTCATCAAAGAAGGTTCTTTGAATTGATACCCATCACGTAATCGTACACACACACTGCACATAAATATTTCTAAAAAATTGCGGATTCAAATGCATACTCGAAAGAAATATTCACCATATATTTGTCAAAATGCCAAATGTTCATTCAGCAAATCTACGTGTCCTTTACAGCCTGTAATTAAACTTCTGTCTTGAATAAGGGCGTGCCACGTGCTCACTCAAGCCAAATGCTTCATCTGCAACTATGACAAAGGGAAGTGGTGATAAATCATATTCAGGCAATAATTTGTTTTCTGGTATATGCAATGAGCATCAAGTATTTTACAGGGAACAGAGTTTTTGAAGATATTGCCATCTGCCGATTTCACAAACCCTCCTTCATCGATTATTGTAAAATAGTAACTATTATCAGATAGAGCAAGCATGGCCAAAGATAAAAATTGTTTGTAGTTGAAGAACTGTGATCCACTGTTCTCGGGGTTGGCAATCCTTATTATGTGTACCGTCGATTGCTCCTATACAATTAGGGAAATTACTCTTCTCTGAAAATTCTTCAGCAAATCACAACCTTTCGCATGACATAGGCTCAGGTAGGAAATATTCTCTCTTCTGTGCCAGATTTATTCGCAAGTTTGCTTTAAAATGTATTAAATTGTTGATCTCTCACTTTTGTAAATTTTTGTGACAACATTTCGTCTCATATTTTTGTGTTCAAGCTATAAATAATAGCTTAAGCTTAAACATTTATTTTGTTTTTATTTTTCCAGTTTCAAACATAAAACAAATCAAAATAAACATCGATGGTAACCGAAATCTCAAAACCCGTAATTTTGTATATATATACTGTACAAGTCAAAAATGTTTTATGAACAGCCACCTGGCCAAAGGTGGAGGAGAGTGAGAGGGGGTGGGGACAAGGGTGCTATTTTGAGGTTTTGCCCTATCAAAGAAAATGTATAGTTCCGGCACTGCAATGAAAAATAAACCTTCTTCAAATATGTTCAAGATTCATCCGGGTTTTACAATTTTACTAAAGTGTAACTCACAGATCACTTTCTTAGTTGAGCCTCCATTTCTACCCTCATTTCAAAAAAGTTTCCGGAGCACCTGGCATTGATCAGGCGTCTGGATCTATTAGCCAATAGTGTGTTGATCAGGAAGTGCACATTAAATATTTATTGTTATAAAAGATAGTCCTTATTTTAATAATAGTTTGTGTTTAACATTTTATTTGTAGAACTACCTCAAATCTGCCAGTGAATGTTGAGCACATAGAAGAATAAATGCAATCTGACAATACAGAGGTTACAAGTAGAACCTTTCAAAATCACATGGACAGGCTGGAAAGCGCCCAGAGAAATATATATACATAAAATATTTTCACACATCTTGATTATCGAGCTGCTTCATCAAATGAAGAGAACGGGGACAAATTATTCCGTTAGTCTATGTTGCCTCTGTATAAGAAACGTCCAGACCATGGGTTCGCTATCACTATTGAATCTGTAACATAAGCGTGTACTGCTAATATGACAATGTCACTACCCACCCCTAAACAAGCTAATATTCATAGACATCCTGCAATAGAAATACTACCCCAAATAATCTTGTACTCATAGACATCCAGCATTATTAAACATCACGATTTTACTATGTCAAATATAGGTGTTCTACTCACGCATATATCTGCCGGAGTTGAGCTACTTGCAAGTCCAGCCTCATTACCACGAATGCTAGATTGAAAAGAAGTCCAAAACACGCTACAAACTGTTCAGAACCCTCATGTTTCAACGGAGTGAGCTTGCAATGCTCTAATTGGCCCGTGCTGTACTAAGACAAGACCACTCATATGCTTGGACACCTGGCTGGCCTACGTGACCTAACTAGCATAGCTCTACCACTGCTCGTACTGCGTCTTGGAGTTCGTGTTTTGGATACGAGTCGAATGCAGCGGCTGAATATCAAGACAACAAGAGCCTGGCGTACGTGATGACATCAAAGCAGCCTTCTAACCTTATGTTAGCGAATGACGTAATAAAAAAAGGAAAACTCCCACCTTCCCTCCTTGCAACTAGTCCTATATAACGAGGGACGAGGGAGCACAGACAATATCGAAAACCATTACAACCACCACTTCCACGAGGAGTCTTTTTCAGGACTAGGACAGTATCTAGCCAGGATGGCTGATAATAATATCTTTGTTTTAATCTATAAGCTACATATTGCTGCGATGGGTTTGATTTTCTTGAATACTTTGGTTTAGTTTGTTATGAAAATCTGTCAGTGTAGGCATCGGTAATGAGTTGCTAAATAATTTTTATTTTTATACGTAAATTCTGTTATGGAGCACTTAATGTTTTCTGTTGCCGCATGGGCGCTAGTATTTATTTAATTTCTCGTTTTAATTAGTTAGCCACATTTCTTGGTTCTTTTTGTGTTTTGCAATATTTAGGTTAACTATTAAATTTTTGCTATCAGTAATAACTTACATTCTTTAAGTTGGCAATGTTTCTTTATTTAGATATTTTGTAGACTTCTTTTCTTTGAAGTTAATGTTAAAGTAACTTATTTTTGTTGATTAATATGATTTTGAATTTAATATTCGCTGTTTCATTTAGGCAAAATTTACAAGTTTTATAACGTAACTTTGTTTTTCTATTAGAAAATTTAAATGAGGAAATCTTGTTTAATTCTTTAAAAAGTGACGAAGGTAATGGTTCCGTGAAGGTTTGAATTTAGTCGGGAAGTCAAGCCTTTGTGCTTTAAGTAAATATCTGGTGCGATATTTAAATTTAAATTTATTCCTTAAATTTAAAACTGTTTCGTCTGTGTTCACAGGTGTGAATCTGACGCGTTGCAATCCATTTAAAAGAGGCTCTTTAAGCTCTTTGCAATCTTTGTAATATTTAAAATTTAAACTCTAGATAATAATTTTGTTTGATCTTAATTCACTGTGGTGAATTAGAAGCTGGTATATCATAAAGAAAGTTTTATTTAAATAATAGCAATAATTTTGTTTATTTCATTAGTCTCTTTTAGACAAGTTTATATAATATAATTATTTACCTTATAATTTTTGTAACGTACTG